>OZ024893.1:30211598-30262047 GCA_964017195.1 Siderastrea radians
ACCAAAAGATAGATTTAAAAAAACTTTAATAGGTTAAAATAAAAGAAAATACGAGAGAGAGAGAGAGAGAGAGAGAGAGAGAGAGAGAGAGAGAGAGAGAGAGAGAGAGAGAATTATCATGGTATACTTCTCCTTTCAATATAGTTTTACAATCAATCTATAAAGTCAAATGAGACTTCAAAGTTACCAAGGATACAAGCAAAATGTTAAATCCTTCTTAAGGAGCTAACTAACTGCATTAAAGAGTGACTTACTGCAAAGATACGCTTCTTCTCCATAAATGCTACTGTCTTCAGCTAGTAGTTATATACTTCAGAAAGAACTGATCAGTCACTACAATGTGCTCAGTCAAAGGTGGCTACCTTATTTATACCATTTCAGGAGCATTTCTCAACTATTTGAAGAATTTTGCTATACAACACCTAACAAGTAGCCTGAATGGCAGGCGCCGAAAGGGGAGGGAAAGGGGAAGTCTACCGTAATGGTTCGCATGTTTTGGTGCTAAGGAAATCGATTTCCTGCAAGGTAACTGCAAAGGTATTTGCCCCAAATCCCGGGGTAAAATTTGTGTCATTGTTGTCGCTAACCACAAAACAGCAATAAATGTCACTTTCATTTGAAATACCCTAGTTTTCTCGGACCTTAATTATTGGTGCTTCGGGGGTCATTATAAAACTGTGTTCATTCATTCATTCATTCATTCATTCATTCATTCATTCATTCATTCATTCATTCATTCATTCATTCATTCATTCATTCATTCATTCATTCATTCATTCATTCATTCTTATTTGATCACATAATGCACATACAGTTCATGAGAAGCACTCACACGGTTGTATTAGAAACAGCAGCAGTGACAATATGAAAAAGGGGACAAAGGGGACTAAAAATACACTTTTTAATGTGTGCTGTACACATGTGGTGTTTTTACTATCCGGTCTTCGGCAAAATGCATTGCCTTAAATCAGACAAAACGGTATAATTCGGTTATCAAAACCGCTAACTCGTGGTTATGTAAGAAGCAGTAACTAACTTTTCGTGTGTTCAACTCGGCTTAATGAGAAAAGAATAATTCGTTTTAGCCCGAAGGGTGGACGTGACGTCCGGTTGGTTGCCGAAAATAGAAAACTATATTGCGACCTCAAACTGATGACCTATGTTACCTGGTCAAGAGAGAATCCGTTGATGTATTCTTGCCTCGTAAATCTCTTTCATTTTGTACTTACTTACATCAGGTTTCGGTAAAATTATAAAGGTGAATGTAATAGCTTAATAATAATAATAATAATAATAATAATAATAAAAAGAAATAATCGCTTGAGACCAGCTTTAAAGGAATAAGCATAAGCTTTGTTTGCCTCGAATTTGTCACAGTTTAACGTCTTGTAAAGAACTCTCCTGCTTTACAACGGATAATTGAGTTGATTTTAAGTAATAATGAAAAAGCACTGAATGCAGAAGATTTAGGGGCATCTCACGTTAGTGATTGAATCGTGATTTTTCTTTGCTTCAGCAAACAGTATAAATCAGGCGTGGTTTCTAAGGGTGGTCAGGTCTGAAATGGTAAATATTGATATGTTAATAAAACCACACAGATTAATATGAAAGAAAAAGAGAAAGAAAAGACGCCGTCGGGTGGAATTAAAATTATGATTTTCGTATCTGTAATAAAACCTACAAAATTCCAACAATTATTTCCATACTTTATCGATGAGATGTGTATTTTCAACTGTTATCTGATGGCTGTATATATTTTTCTTTAATAAGATGCATCAGTTACATTTAAAATGCAATACAGCAAATTGGACATAAATAGAAACATGTTAGAATATAAAAAATGCCATTCAGTTCTTAAGATAGTAGGCAAATGGCGTGTTTCTAAAGAAGTTTTTAGCTCGAAAATGCATACATGTTAACACACTTTTTAGCTCATAGATTTCAGAATAGTCTCACACTGCAGGCGTTATTTTTCTTCGAGGATAGTACAGGGCACAAGAAAAATCGGAAATAAAAGATGCGATAATAACCGCGGAAAATAACAACAGCCCGCAGTCTAATATCAGAAAAATGTTTCAATACTTCCCCGACAGGATGCGAATTTCAAATTGGTTAAATTAGTGTTGATTTCTTAATATTTTCAGAGAAAAAGCTTTTCCTAGAATTCAAGGTCTACATTAAAAACCAACAATAAAATATTTTATTTAAACAGAAGTTTGTGTTTATTACAGTGTTTTCGCAGATCACTGTATCCGTACAAAAGCAAGTATCAACAACATACATATCACGCATAAATAACAGAATCTCGAATGTTTAATTATTCTTGAATCGAATATTCCGAAGTCGAGGATTTGATCCACCGATCGCAAATAATTGCTGCCCACTCAAAAATAAATGCTAACGCAGAGCTTAAGTTCTTTCTTAACATTCTTATTAGTTCGATATTATTGAAACTATTTGAAAATACTATAAAAAGTATTGAATTAAAATTAAAATGCCGATTAAATGTGCAAATAATAAAGAAAAGAATGCGAATAGTGCTAATGTTCGATAATGTTAATGTTTGTTTAACAAGAATGCTATACTGATTTGAAACCCTGTACAAATTATTGGCAGCATCAGTTTTTGCTTTCTAGGATCTTTGGAATGTGAAAATTTCTTAATTCAATAATTGAGGAGTTGACGAAGTCAAAAATATATACGGCCTTATGCCACTACGGGGTGTACAACGCTAGAACCTACACATACTTGTGACATGTTGATTTCAATAGGGATAAAAAGCATAAAAGACAAACTGCGGTGACGAACATGTCAAAACAACGCATGTTGTAAAAAACATCGATTTTATGAACTTACAGTCAAACCGGATGTTTTTTCGGGCAACTTTGCAAACTTCCGCCGCAACATTGGTATTTTGATTGACAACTTGCTCGGAGCAATTTGCAACCGCCGCGAACCACTTGCTAAATAATTTGTACACTTGTACACAACTTTAGACATAAGAGAATGGTTGAGTCTGTCCTTGTAAGGGAAAAAAGACTTAATTCGGCGAGTGTGGTGATGACATCGTTCATATTGCAAGTAACAATACCAAGGAAGTAACCGTTGCGTGACAGAAGTTTCTCGAGATCATCCAAAGCTGACTGCAACAAAGAGGCTGACGAACAAATAAGAAAACAACGAAGTGCTGTAATACATCAGCCAATGCAGGTCACAGATCATACATTAGGCATTAAACTGTGATAAACCATAATCAAGCAGTCGTCAAAATTTCTCTAGCGATTAATGCACGCTCATTTTCATTCTGTCTCTCTCTCTCTCTCTCTCTCGCAGACCGAAGATCGCTTTACTTGAGTAAAAGTTCATTCTTTTCCTTATAAGCTGTAAACCTTTCTCCAGAAATAGCGTTTAGCTTATATGAGCACTACTTTCGAAGTTGTTTCCGTTTTTTTGAAAATAGATAGCTAACTGTTAAGAGAAATCGCTTTAGAAAAAAGCAACCTAATACCTGAACAATAAAATATCTTTGACGTTCCGGCCAGCGGCTCCCAAAGTTTGTTCACCCACGGCCTAATTCATTCATTTCCTTACAGGGAAAAAATGTACGTAGTTATCACAACACAATTAGAAATACGAAGCTCATTGATAAACTATTAAAACAATTTTCGGAATCTTGGCGGTTTCGTTCGCAGAGAGCAAAATGTAAATATTGTTTCAGCAGACTCCCTTTTTTCCTTTATCAATCTGCGTGGTTTGAATTGAATTAGTTTTTCCTAATTGAGATTCAGATCCCTAGAACCACACCCGATTGGTTTGTAATTTTTCTCTCCATAGGGGTTTGCTATATTTTTTTTTGCTGGTCTTTTTCTTAACCATTCAATTTAAAAATGGTTTGGATTGCACACGCACTGCTTGGTCGACGCGAACGCTTTCAAGCGCAATTCAATTTAGCCTTTCACGACATCCGGCAGATTTGTCACGCTCCCGCCACTGGTTTTATTCAGTGTCAAACAAAAGTCATCCATGCATGCCAATGCTGAGGAGCCATTTACTAAGCAACTTAACGATGATAATGTTTGTTTGTTTGTTTGTTTGTTTTTTGTTTAATAATTGCTATAACAGTACAGCATTTAGAAATACTTTTTCCCTTAAAGGGCCCTGCGAAAAATTACAACTGTTTTGTTTTGTCAATGCTTTTCCGGTTTCTCTATCAACAGCTTTAATACTTTTCTTAGTATAGGTCAGTTTTTCCCAGCGAAACGGTCGACTGAAGACTGATTTAAGCTATGAAATGTTACAGAAAAAAAGAAAGTAAAAGGTTGAAAAAGAGTTACACCAGAAGAACCATTGACCAGTTACAAGAGGTGACCGACTTACATCGCATGTATCAACGCGAATATTTCATGCCGGGGAATGGTTATCCGCTTGCAGTCTCAGTAGTTTGCTTCACTATAAAGCAAAGACAGCATACCAAAAAGGAACTGCATGGAGCAAATAATAAACGATTCCATTTATATCTTGTTGAGAGGTATTTGTTTTATGGAAGCAAAAGCGATTCAGTTTGTAGCTCAGTCTTGCCGGTGACTTCAATAGAATCAGTGACCAATATTGCTCTTCGTCTAATCACGGATGATTAATCTCGAGTGTGTACTTGAACTGGCGCGATAATTCTCGAAAAAGGAATACCGCATAGCCTGGACTCGAGGTTCCTTCAGTGTTCCTTCCGTTCTATGTTAGCGTTCGAAAGGGCGAAGCGTGACTGATTCCTTGAGGAAGCAGTTAGCAGTTTAAGACACGTAGATAGGCTTGAGTTCGTTTGATCTATATACTAGTAACACTGGTGTTTCCGTTACATTTACCCAGCAGAATCAATTGCCTCTAAGCGGTTAACGGTCTATTCAAAACAGCACTTAACTTCTTTTCTAATATAGTTTGATAGTTAAGTTTGATCACAGTAGTGCACATAGTTTTAATTTAACGCTAGAAGCACCGAAAATTCAGGTCCTGAAAAAGTGGTTTAATTCAAAAAAAAAATGTGTCATTTATCACTTTTCTGTGGTAAGGGGTCAACAATGAAACAACGTTTACGCCGGATTTAAAACAAATATTTTCACAATTACATTATAGGAAGTCGCTTTCGTTTGCGTTAAAACATTTTTTGGCGTTGTATAGCAAGATTCCTGTAATATTACAGTAATGCTCCTGAGAATGGTATAAATAAAGGGAATCGGCTTTGAGTAGACTGTAGTGATTTATCAGTTCTTTCTGAAGTATATGACCACTTGCTGAAGACAGTAGCAATAATGGAGAGAAAGCGTATCTTTGCAGTAAGTAACGCTTTAAGAGTACTTAGCTCTTTAAGAGCTCCTTAAGAGCGATTTAAGAGTTTGCTTGTGTCCTCGGTAACTTTGTCTTCTTTCAGTAACTTTTGAGATTGATTGGAAAGTAACTGAAAGTAAACGTATACCATGTTAATTGTTTAATTGCACAGTGGCCCGAGATTTTCTTTCGGTAGTTTACTCCTTTTACTGATTCTCTTCATTTTTACCAAAAACTAAAAATTCTGGACATGGGTAGTTTTAATTATTTCGCTTTTACTACTCACATGCGATCGATTTTTTCTACAAATACGGATGTGCATGACTTCTTCTGTGAGGCTAATTCTACGTAAAGGAATGACAGCAGCTGCAAAAATTTTACGCAGCAGGCCTTCTGGCGTTGAAATCAACTCATCGGCTTTACCCAGAGATCCCTCCTTAACTTTTTTCTTGCTCATTGCAATAAACCCAATATCGCATGCTTGACGAAAGCTTCCAGAAACACGATGGTCTTTGACACGCTTTATCTCTGAAACGAGCACAGCCCCCCCCCCCGCAAGTTTTTTTCTTTTTTGACTTTCTGGGATCAGCTGGTCAATATCTTGGGAAGATTTTGGGTGGGAACGTCTTTGAGATCAACGGCGTTTAAATGATTGGAATCGTAGGCTCAACCTAGGCTAAGACCACAACTTTCTTCACAGGTGGCTGGATTTCTTTCTTTTTAACATAACATTGGCCTTATTCAGAGTTCCCTCTTTTATTCAGTGTTCCCTCTTCCCTCTTTTCTTGCTGATTGCACTGAAGCCGATATCGCATACATGACCATAGTTTTTAGAAACACGACGGTCTTCGAGACGCTTTTTCTCTGAAACGAGCACAGGCCTCCTCCCCCGTCCCCCAGCTTTTTTTTTTTTTTTTTTTTTTTTTGCCTTTCTGGGATCGGTTGGTCAATATCTAACTTCAGTAAAAGTTCCAAAAAATCAGAATGTGCGAAGATTTTGGGCGCGAACGTCCTTAAGATGCTGGTTTGCTCATGAGGTCATAAAATTCTAAAATCAATCTCGCTAAGCCTGCTAAATTTTTATCGTCAGCAGGTATAGGAACACCTAAAAATATTTATTTTTTTCCTCAGTGCGCGAGCGGGCGGTATCCTGCGAATCCTGCAATCTGATTGGTTCCGGGAACGGGCAGAATTTTCCTATCTCTGACCACGGTCATGATAACCGCGCGAAAACCATGAATGAAAATTCAAACACAGCAAAACTCGGTTGAACGTGGAAAGTCTTTTGTAGATTTTTGGCTCACAATTCTCGTATGTGTTGTAAGTGGAAAGTCTAACAAGGAGGGGAATTAAAGGCCTTGTAATTCCTTAAAAAGGCAAGTACTCCTCGTTTTGATATTGTGTTTGATTGTAGCCAGTCATAGCATGACGGCTCGTGATGTCACTTTACACAGCATTTTGGTTTTTGAATTGCGCTCGCTGCAATGCCTTTTCACCCCGATGTTTACTTTAAATGTCTTCCTGAATTTTAGCTTTTTTTTTTCGAGATTCCGCTTATTTTCATTCAAGAATGTGTGTTTCTCTGGAATTTTGCTTTTTCATCTGACACGAATGAAGACAAAAGCCGGCGCACAGTTCGCTTGATTAAAAGTGAAATTACACTCAACAGTTTCGCTAATAATAATGATAAAATTGTTTATTTCCGAAGAACCAACACATATGTTTCCAAGTTCAATGCAAAACGGAAAAAGAAAACAATTAGACTAAACAGAAATCTATTTCAAGTATTCCTGTCTACGCAAGGGCGATGGAAATGCTTCTTGAAATGCTCCTCAAGTTTGAGTACTGTTTTAAATACGGTTTTGCGTTTAGTAAGCTAAATTATTAGGTTTTAATTTAGGCTGTTTTTCTTTATGCCGGCTACGATTGCCCAAATGAATATCTGTTCTTAAAAGACAACCTTTTCCGAGATGATAGGGTAGTCTTTCGTCGAGAAAATTAAGCTCAAACGTGAAAGTTTCAAGAGTTTATGATTACATTCGCTTCCCAGTTTCCTGCCCCTGACTCAATGAAACTTACTCGCGTGCCTGCAACCTTCAAAGATTGCCCTGTAAATTCGCAAACGTTGAAAAAAAAAATATGTTATTTACCGGCCTAGGTTGGTCCGCATAGGGAAAAACTGTGCCCTCGGTCTTGAATTTTCGAAATTACCGCCCAGGACGTGACATTAAGATGGCACCGTGACAAAGTTGTCTCGTTTTGAAAAAGGTCTTTTCCTCTGATTTTTGGTAGTATTACGAGGGAAAGGTAATCGCTCTCATAGCAAAAGTGAGTTCCAGGTGTTTTCATCGATTTCCGGCAGCCATGTTGGTGTCCCTCGGAAGGACACCAATATGGCGACTGCATACTGAGCTCTAGAAATTTGCGTGGAACGTTTCGGCAAATAACTCAAGAACGGTGAACCGTACTTACCTGAGACTTGGAGAAATTCTATATTTATTGATCTTTTGTTACATTTGAAACTCTTAGCTTCGGTTATTGAATAGTTTCGAATTTAGTTTTTGATAGCGTGATAGTGAAAACCGGCAATTGGAATCGTAGGCTCAACCTTGGCTTAGACCACATTAGGCTGGAGTTCTTTCTTTTTAACACAGTTTGGTCATCAATCTTTTTTAAATTATAGACTTCATGGTCGAGGCGAATGCGTGTTTGACAACATCCAGCAGTTCTCTCACGCTCCCGCTGCTGGCTTTATTCAATAATAATAATAATGGTCTTTATTTCTCATAAGATAAATCTACATATCCTAAGCCATTAAACCATGACAAATCATCATTGAACTGTTTACTTATTAAAGCGCCAAATGTGTAATCATTACTTTACTATTTGTCCGTCAGAAGGAACTTTTCGGAGCTGATAATAAACAATTTAATTTACATCTTGCTTAGTGGTGTATTTATTTCGCACATGCAAAAGATAGATTCAGCTCGTTGCCTTGTGCATGGACTTCACAATCTCAATAAAACCAGTGATCAATATAGCTCTTTGTCCAAACATGAATGAATAACCGGCGCGAACATTCTCGAAATACGCGGACATAGGTTATCCGCTCGGGTTTCAATAGTTTGTTTCACTATTAAGCAAATATAGTAGACTAAAAAGGAACGGCTTAGAGCAAAAAATAAACGATTCCATTTATTTCTTGCTCAGAGGTGATATTTTGTAAGGAAACAAAAGACAATAGAATCAATGATCAATATAGCTCTTCGCCTAATCACAAATGATTTAATTCTCTCGAGTGCCTACTTCAAACGGCTCGAGAATTTAGTCTCGATACAAAGTAATACACCCAAATCCGTAGTAGCATGTACGGCTTCTTTTTCGAGGTTCGTCCCTGCTATGTTAACGTTAAAGGGCTGGCGATGTGTGGTTCAGATTGAGGAGGCGTTTAGCGGTGTAGGACATGAAGTTATGCGGTGTTTGATCTGTAGACTAGAAACAGGAGTTTCCTTAATTTTACTTTGCGAAATCAATTTCAGTTCGCTCTGAACGGTCAGTGGTCTATGCACAACAACACTCAACTTTCTTTCAAATACATTTTAACAATTCAGTTTAATGAGGGTGTTCACGCAATTTTAAAATACCTCAAAAGCACTAAAAAATTAAGGTCCCGGAAAACTAGTACAAAAACTAACAGCTGTCACTTTTTTGTGGTAAACAACAACAATGAAACAATTTTACGCCAGGAATTCAAAGAAATAGTTTTACAGTTGCATTGTAGGAAATCGCTTTCATTTACCTTCAAACATTTCAGCAACTTAAATAGGCGTTGTATAACGAGCTCCTCGAAATATTTCAATCAATAATGCTCCCAAAAAATGGTATAATTAAAGGCAGTCGCAGCTTTGAGGAGATTGTAATGATTTAGCAGTTCTTTCTGAAGTAGTTAAATAGCTACTAGCTAAAGATAGTGGCATTAATGGAGTTTAAGAGTATCTTTGCGGTAAGTAACCAGTAACGCAGTTACATTTAGTTAGCGGTTTAAGAGTGATTTTATAATACTCTTTTTACTTTTGCATGAGTGATTTGGAGGCCTTTTATGGCTTTTGAGAATGATAGGAAATTATTCTAAAGGCAAAAGTATGTAATGACAATTGTTTAATGTTGCTGATATCTCTTTAAGGAGAACCAGAAGTGTACCGGGGAAGATTTTATACCCAACATCTCGAGCGCTGGTCATTGTTTTCTTACAAACCGTATCTTTCTTTTGTCCCTTCACCATGGTCGCGCTGTCGTTGCTTTCTGTAAAAGTACAGTCCACATTCATGTTCTTTTCCTCTATCGTAGGCGGTGGCCGTGTTTTTGATGGCCTGTGTAGAAGTAGAATCCAAACTTGTTACCCTCAGTTCCAGATCACCTGAACGTACAAAAGCCGGCTTTGGAAATCTGATCAAAATTTATACTAATCAGTGTAACACCAATAAGACGCAATGTAAAGCAAAGTGCGATGGATCACGTCCAGATAATTTTACAAGTAAGTTGCAAACTATTCCATGCTGTTCTTAGAACGGTTAAATTGTTTTAGTTAAATGAATGCATTAATCAGAGAGAATTTTAGCGGCGTTGGAAAACTGATGAAGATTTATACCAATCATTAGCAGCACCACTGCTGCTAAGACGCAATGTAAAGTTAAGTGCAATGGATCAGATCCAAATGAATTTACTAGTAAGTTAGAAACTTTATACATCGTAGCATTCGTAGCATGATAATGATAATGATGATGATGATGTGATAATGTGTTTATTCATGTTTATAAAAATAAATTGTTTTAGTCAAAGAATGCATTTTCAGAGATAATTTTATGTTTTCAAAGCCGTGATAATTCCCCCTTTGAAAAAGAGACAGGTACGAGCATGATTATATCACATTATAATTCATGTAGGTTCTAAATATTGACCATGTAGCGATTATTTCAATCAACAAGACAGGCTGTCTGAACTTCCTGTGCACAAAAACACACCAAACTTTGTTTCAAAGTACTAATTATCGCCTGCTGTTAGGTCAGGAGCCCTCATCTTCGTAGCTTATTTTTCGTCTGTCCATTCATTCATTCATTCATTCATTCATCCATCCACCCATCCATGCATCCATTCATTTATTCATTCATTCATTCATTCATTCATTCATTCATTCATTCATTCATTCATTCATTCATTCATTCATTCATTCATTCATTCGTTCTTTCGTTCGTTCGTTCGTTCAGTCACTCATTCATTCATTCATTCATTCATTTATTTGTTTGCTTGCTTATTTATTTATTTATCGATTTATTCATTGTTGTATTTATTGGTTGATTTATTTATTTATTTATTTATTTATTTATTTATTGCTTGTTCAAGAGTTTCAGATTGTAAAACGTACAGGAGGCAAGAAATGCATTCAGTTCAAGATGAATGATCAAAAATATGCACTGAAGGTCATCAAAACGAAGAATCCAGTTAAAATGGTCTTTGAGGTAAGTAAACATACTCTAGAACTGAGCGACTGAGCGGTCACTATAATCCATGTCATAGAGAAGCCTCGTATCATATCCGCTAATTTTGGTTTTGTTGAGTCGTTAACTTTTAAACTTGTGTGACAAAAACTTGACCTTTTTTACGCTGTAAGTATTTCACCAACCTAGAAGCTGCAATTATAAAAACACCGAGTAGTCTACGAAATGCATGACTCAATACAAACGATAGCATTAAACGGAATTGGAATTTGTATTGGGTAACGCAATGTTTAATTTGTTAAAAATGTTTAGCTACAGATTTTCTTCATTTGATCAATCTGACATAACTGATCTATTGCATTTACAGATCCAAGAATGCAATACAGCTGGCGATGACTTCCTCTTTAAGAAGTATCACAGTATCCCAAGAAGTGCGCGATATGTCTCCTACGAACACATCGTAAATGGAAACAGGATGTGCTTAACTGCCCTTTTTGATGGAAACTTAGCACTAGTAAATGCCAGTTACCCAGCGCAAGATCGGAAATGCTGGTTTAAAAGGCGATTTGTTCCGTAATTCAATTCAATTAGACCCTCTTTTCATTTGATTTGTTACAAGAAGTTACATTTCTGCGCTCAATTTATATTAATTGACAGGACGTTTTTGTAACCAAATAGTGCAAGGTGGTGCATTTGCAACTGCACTTTTTTTTTCACTGGAAACAAAAACCAGTGGTAAGTGTTACATAAAATATGTCGTCCAAACAAAAATGTATAAAATGGAATTTTTTATTCAAACGAAAGAGAAAATTTAATATTATAATTGTTTTGTACGTTGTTCTTTTGCTTTCGTACGTGTCAGGGTGGAGCGAAGGCAGAATTATATTCCCCTTGTTTTATAACCGAACAAGACCTACCCACCGAAACCGCTTTCTCCACCCGGGGTTTACATTTCTGGCGAAGTTTCAAATTCAAAAGAGTTGATAGAAGATTGCAAGACAGGATATGAGAATATGGCCAATTCTATGAACAAGCGAGTACATAATGTTTACCGTTTCTATTCACTTGAAGGGATAAATATACTTCGCCCATTTTTTCGCGCTCATAAAATATGTCGTCCAAACAAAAATGTATAAAATGGAATTTTTTATTCAAACGAAAGAGAAAATTTAATATTATAATTGTTTTGTACGTTGTTCTTTTGCTTTCGTACGTGTCAGGGTGGAGCGAAGGCAGAATTATATTCCCCTTGTTTTATAACCGAACAAGACCTACCCACCGAAACCGCTTTCTCCACCCGGGGTTTACATTTCTGGCGAAGTTTCAAATTCAAAAGAGTTGATAGAAGATTGCAAGACAGGATATGAGAATATGGCCAATTCTATGAACAAGCGAGTACATAATGTTTACTGTTTCTATTCACTTGAAGGGATAAATATACTTCGCCCATTTTTTCGTGCTCGTTCAAAACCAAACAAGCCATGTAAATGTAAGTCAATTCCGCCCCCTTGCTATCAAACAGTTAAGCTAAATCATGGGCGGTTTGAAATAATTTTTTTTTTCACCTTCAAAAATGTGTAACAGTTATCTGGTAATTCTTATATAGGAGAAACCTTTCTTTTTGCTCGACTTCCTCTAAAAAGGAAATATAAGCAGCCAGATCCGAACTTAGACCGGGACAAATTTTTTCTACCTTCACAAGATCATTAAACTTCCCGCCTAAACCTAACAAAACAGGCTACAGAAAGAGTAAGCAAAAGTACACTAATCAATAACTCAATGGACAACAAACGCGTCCAAAATTATACGGTGCAGAAGTACTTTTTGGTACATTTTATGGAGTTTGTATGAGAAATTAAAAAATGGAGTCAAATATTTCAGTCACTTAAGGACGGTGCATCCAAATATAGAGTTATTTCTGCAAAGGTTATCACTATGGGGAAAAGCAGATCTTAGCAAGACCTATTGGAATCTAAAAAATGTAGGTAGCGCACGCATTTCCAGAGATAATTAAGCAACCATAATTCTAAAAATGCTTTACAATACATAGAATGTATGGCATTTTCTTTCCAAATTTAAGGTCAATTATCTCTGAAAAATGCGTGGCTACCCCCAGTTTTCTTTTTGGATTCTGATAGCCCTTTCTAAGATCCGTTTTTTCCACAAAGCCAAAAACAGCGTAAAAATACTCTTGTATTAGTAGGCAAATTCGTTAAGAAACCCGAATATCACGGACCAGGCGTGCGTTTCTCGAAAGCCGCGGAAAGTTTTCGGCCCAGAAGATCATTTTTTAAAAATGTGAAGAGCTCATTCTACAAGGCTGTTATTTTAAGATGTCTCTAAGACAAGAAATATTTAGCTTATAGCAAAGTTTCATGCTTAGTAACTGCTTTGTTTACAAGATACAGTGTGAATTATCGTGCCCGAAATGGGCCGAAAAGTTTCGGGGCTTTGGAGAAACGCACGCCAGACCCGAGATGCGCAGTACCAAAAGGAGACACCGTCCTTTCAGCAACTCAGCCAATGCAGAAAAAGCATAGAAAACCAAATCAATAAATATATGGACTTCAGCGAGCAAGGATCAGAGGAAGTTAACGGTGTAAGAACGATAAAGAACTGACCTCTATATCTAGTCATTAGTAGTTCTAATTTACTGCTGTTTGTTAGGTGGTTAAGACGTGGCTTCAGGATGCTCGCGCTCATTGTTTATGCGCATATGTCAGGCCACTTCATGCATCGTGCGCGCGCACTGAGGGAGAAATATTGACAAATACAGTGGTGGTGGGTATTGTGACATCTTTGCACGTACTTAACTCTCTTAATTGCACAGTTACCCCAGGTTTTCTTTCGACAGTTTACTTTCTCTACTGTTTCTCTCCATCTTTAACAAAAACCATAAAATTCTGAACATGAGAAGTTTTAATTATTTCATTTTTTTTCTACCCACCTGCGATCGATTTTTTCTACAAATACGAGCGTCATGAATTACAATTATCTTTATATGATGCTAATTCTACGCGAAGGAATGACATCAGCTGCCTATTTGCGTTGAATTCAACTCATCGGCTTTATCCAGAGATCCCTCTTTAACTTTTTTTTCTTGCTCATTGCAATAAAGCCGATATCACATGTTTGACCTTGAAGCTTCCAGAACCAGAAACACGATGGTCTTTGACACGCTTTATCTCTGAAACGAGCACAGCCCCCCCCCCCCCCCCAATTTTTTTTCTTTTTTGACTTTCTGGCATTCAGCTGGTCAATATCTTACTTCAGTAAAAGTTAAAAAAATCAGAACGTGGGAAGATTTTGGGTGGCAACGTCTTTGAGATCAACGGCTTTTAAATAATTGGAATCGTAGGCTCAACCTAGGCTTAGACCACAACTTTCTTCACAGGTGGCTGGAGTATTTTCTTTTTAACATAGTTTGGTCGTCAATCTTTTTGAAATTGTAGACTTCATGGTTGAAGCGAATGCGTTTTTGAGAACATCCATTAGTTGGGTCATGCTCCCGCCACTGGCTTCATTGAATGTTTAAACTGAAATCAATCATACGTGGCAAAGCGGGGGAGTCATTTACTAAGCCAGTAAACCGTGACAAATCATCATTGAACTGTTTACTTGAACGCCAAATGTGTTATCATTACTTTAATATTTGTCCCTTGGAAGGAACTGTTCGGAGCTAATGACAATAATAATTAATAATAATTAAAATTTGTATAGCGCCTATCCAGTCCTGCTCTAGGCACTTAACAAAAGGTTAAGAATGAAATACAAAGAACGAAATTACTTTTACATATATATAGCGTTGTTTCATCATTTTCATTCAACCGAGGATGGCATCAGGGATGCCGAAACATGTCTTGTTTTAAATTTAAAAGTGCTTTGTTCTTTCTTAAAATAACGCTAAACTAATGTTTAAACATGATCTCCTTTTTTAGAAAGATAGGTCTTACGTTTAGATTTAAAAGTACTCAAATTGTCGCATGAACGGATGTTATCAGGTAAGCTGTTCCAAAGGTCAGGAGTAGAAACGGCGAAGGCTCTAGACCAATAGGACTTCAAATTAAAGTTAAGAGGATTCAGAGCTGGTCATAAACAATTTAATTTACATCTTACTTTAATAGTGGTATTTATTTCGTGCATCCGAGAGATATATTCATTGTACAGCTCGTTATCTCATAGAGAGACTTCACAAACTCAATAAAACCAGTGATCAATATAGCTCTTTGTCTAATCATGAATGAATAATCGGCACTTGAATCAGCGCGGACATTCTCGAAATACGCGTGACATCGAAGTAGCCAGAGTGCAGACGATTGCACGCAGATTACAGGTGTACCAGTATTAATGGCCCTTTTTTTTTCAAAATAGTCTGAATTAACATCCTCAACATTTATTGCACGTTTTATCTATATCAGCTAAGAAGCGTTTTATTACGCGTCCTTTTTCGAGCTGGCCACCCCCGCAGGAAACACGTACGTACCGTTATTGTTTTTTACCTGGGAACTTAGTAGCTTACATATTTTAAAGTGTTCCGTTTGTCCTCCCTTACGTTAATTTCTTAAGTTATGTCTATAGTTTTGATCGTGCTCGTTTAATGTAATAGCAATCGACAGACACCGCTTAACATTTGAAAGTAGAGAGCTAACTGCTACAAGTTGCCATATTTGGTTTCCGGAATCGCGCACTTTTTGAAAAAGACAATCAATTACAGTAATCTTTAAAGTTACTCTTCCAAATTTGTTCACCCATGCCTAATTCATCCATTTTATTATAGGGCAAAAAACAAGCAGCCATCACAAAGCAATAGGCCATTTCCGAATTGTCTTGTGCCTCTTTAAAATGAGGTTTATCTGCATGTGAATGAAAACTCATTTTTATATGAAAGGCTATGCTTCAAGACTCCCTTTGAAAAAGAGGTACAAGACAACTCGGAAATTGCCTATTGAAATTACGGAGCTCATCACTAAAGTATTAAAATAATTTTTGGAATTTTGGCGGTTTTGTTCACAGACTGCAAAATCCCAAAATTATTTTCCGGCAGATCCCACTGACTGGTTACATAAAGTAATTGGCACCACAGGAATCAACGGAAAAACTGAGTATTGGTTATCCGCTTGGGTTTCAATAGTTTGTTTCACTATGAAGCAACGATAGTAGACTAAAAAGGAACTTCCCCGTGCAAACAATAAACGAATCCCTTTACATCTTGCTCAGAAGTGTTATTTTCAAAGGAAACAAAAGACAAGAGTCAATGATCAATATAGCTCTTCACCTAATCACAACAGGGACCGCGCGGCGTAGTTAAAATGGGGGAGGGCTAACTCGCACAAATGTGAGGAAGTGGGGTGGCGGGGGGGGGGGGGAGGTCGGCAGCATCACATAAAAACTTGAAACTTTTGTCTTCTTAAGTGAACAACAGTGCATCCAGAGCGCCCAAGTGTGATAAAAGTTGTCAGTTTATAGCTACCATACAGACCCATAAGTGAATGATCAAAAATCTACCAAGGGGATCAAAGCCTTCTACTTATTGGTCGACACGTAGGGCACGTTTAGGTGGCCCAGTCCAGAATATAGAATAAAAGGCAATATTCTGCTATGGTTTGCTCATTTTGGAACTTATATCCTTTGGGCCTAGTAATGTACCCACAATCACAAAATGAACGGAATGCGGTCACAATATTCTTGTTACTCAGGAGAGGCAATATTCCATTCTTTTAGGGGGTCGGTATTCTGAAGGAGTAGCCAAGATAGTCCCAAAATAATGCGTATTAACCTGTTCTTTCATCCCTAAACACATTTTAGGTCTAACTGCGGAAAGCTAAGCACTTGCCACCCCTGAAACTAATAAATTTTCTAACTTTTATCATTTCATTTTTAATGGCACCAAAAAGTGGGGGGAGGGGGGGGGGGGGCTCTCAGCCCACTGCTCGCGCGGTTCCTGCACAAATGATTCAGTTATCTCGAGTGTCTACTTCAAACCGCTCAAGGAATTAGTCTCGAAATACAGAAATACTCCCAGATCCATAGTAGCAGTTATATGGGTAGTTTGGAGGCCTTTTTTGACTTTTGAGTATGATAGGAAATTATTCTAAAGGCATTGTAATGACAATTGTTTAATGTTGCTGATGTCTCTTTAAGGAGAACGAGAAGTAAACTGGAGAAGATTGTGTCCCCAACATCTCGAGCGCTGGTCATTTTTTTTCAAATCGTGTCTTTTCTTTTCTCCCTTCACTATGGTCGCGTTATCGTTGCCTTATAAAGCTATTTCAATTAACGTTGTCGGATCAACTCAGGCTGACGCGACAAGACCGAAGGGTAGTGTGGGTAGTTGCAAATGAGACTTAGTTTAAAGGTTGTCAGAAGTTATCGGGAACTTTGAATTTCTTAGTACAAGTAATAAATAGGCACCATCCAATTATTGTCAGCGGCAATCCTGATTTGGCTTTCCATTTTCAGTTGTTAGGTCTTGTCATTAAGTGCAAAAATTCATGTTCCATATTATTCATGATGCCGTTTTTCCTACTTCTAATTTACATACCATGCACGTGCTCCACGCGTACCCACATATTTTACATTTACATCCCGTTTTAACCCAGTAAACAAAAAGATGTGTGCGAATAAAAATTACGTTTTAAACGAAAACTCTATCTGAAAATAATTCTTTCAGGCTTTTTGTTTAATATTTATGTTTTAAAAACTCTTCATATACTTGCTATTGTACGGCAAGCAAAGTACTGCTGATTATGTTGAACTTAGGTATAAAAAATCCCACGATAGAGGATAAAGCCTACGATAAAGCCTACGATAGAGGAAAAGAGCATGAATGTGGACTGTACTTTTACGTATACAGCTATTTCAATTAACTTTGTCAGATGAGAGCTTAAGCCTGCGGTCTTGTCGCGTAGGCTTAAGCTCTCATCTGACAAAGTTAATTGAAATAGCTGTATACGTAAAAGTACAGTCCACATTCATGCTCTTTTCCTCTATCGTAGGCAGTGGCCGTATTTTTGATGGCCTGTGTAGAAGTAGAATCCAAACTTGTTACCCACAGTTCCAGATCACCTGAAGTGACAAACGCGGCGTTGGAAAACTGATGAAGATTCATCTAAGACGCAATGTAAAGTTAAGTGCCATGGATCAGGTCCAAATGAATTAACTAGTAAGTTAGAAAATATATACATCGCAGGATTCCGTGCTGTTCTAATAATGATGATGATGATGATGATGATAATGTCTTAATTCATTTTATAAAAATAAATTGTTTTGGTCAAATGAATACATTATCAGAGATAATGTTATTTTTTAAGGCCGTAATATTTCCCTCTCTCTACCAAAAAAGAACAAAATCGGTCTTGAATAAGAGACAGGCACGAGCATGATTATATCACATTTTAGTAATATTTTTAATGCTATATTCACCGCGCTACCCGGTGAATATAACATTTAAGGCGCGGCTGCTACGCTAAGTTACTGTTCATTCATTCATTCATTCATTCATTCATTCATTCATTCATTCATTCATTTGTTTGCTTGTTTATTTATTTTAATGTTATTCATTCATTATTTGATTGATTGATTGAATGATTGTTTGATTGATTGTTTTATTTATTTATTTATTTATTCCTTGCTCAAGAATTTCAGATTATAAATAGTGCAGGCGGCAAGAAATGCATTCAGTTCAAGATGAATGATCAAAAATGCGCACTGAAGGTCATCAAAGGGAAGAATCCAGTTAAAACAGTCTTTGAGGTGAATAAAAATACCTACAATTTGCGACTGAAGGATTTTTGGGTGGCCACATTAAACCCATTCTTTTCGTCTCATAGAGAGGCCGCATATCATACCTGCTAATTACGCTATAAGTATTCACTGACCTGGAGGCTGCAAATTAGTGGTTAACGATACTTACTGAATTTGATTATAAAAACATCGAGTAGTCTACGATATGTATAACTCAGTAAACATTAGTATAAAACGAAACTGGAATTTGTAAGAGTTTTTACTTTGTTAAAAAAGTTCAGCCACAGATTTCCTTCCTTTAATCAATCTGATATAAACGAACTATTGCATTCACAGATGCAGGGATACAACACAGCTGGAGATGACTTCCTCTTTGAGGAGTATTTCAGTATCTCAAGACGTCATCGATCTTTCTCCTACGAACACATCGTTAATGGTAACACTAGGTAATAGCACTAGGCCAGTTATCTAGCGAAGATCCAAAATGCTGGTTTAAAAAGCCGTGAAAAACGATTTTGTATTCAATTAGCCGTTGTTTAGAAAGGAGATCGATTCTGTGTAATGAGGGATTTCAAGACAGTCTTTTCATTCGATTTGTTACAAGAAGTTTCATTTCTGCGCTCAATTTATATTAATTGAGAGGTCATGTAGGCAAATAGCGCAAGAATACTCTTCTTTACTAGTGTTACATAATATATTTCTTCCAAACATAAAAATGCCATAAAATGGAATATTTTTTTATTCAAACGAAAGAGAAAATTGATTATTATAATTGTTTTGTACTTTGTTCTTTTGCTTTCGGGTGGAGAGGTACGTGTTAGTGTGAAGTGAAGGCCTAGGATTTGGAACTGACATTCCGTCCCTTGCCCAGAATGTGCGTATTTGAATAACGCTGACTTCAATTTTTGTCAAAGATGTGGTTTCCGCAAGGCCTGCTCGGCATCGCAGTCCGAGCTATTGATAATCGTTCGTCACAACTGGCTGAAGCTAAAGGGGCAGTCTCATCACTGTTTAGTATCACTGTGAAAAGCCAAAAGATGCATTTTTTTTTGTCTAGGGAAGCCTAAAAATAATGGTCCAGTGTTGTTAAAATGGATTTCTAGCTCATGAGAAACTATTAATAGGTATGTCTGGGTAGAGATAGCCAAACTAGAAATGGCGTCCAACTTATAAACTTCTCTGCCCTTGTGTCTCAGATGAAATCTCTGATCTTAGATGAAATTTGTGACGAAGAAGATTGGAAAATTGCCATGAGACTGATCCTTTGTTTCCGCCAAGAGATATGAACGTCAGAAGTCTTCTCTGTACAAGCAGCTTCTCAGTTTCTTTTCATCCCTACTTTGCAGTCTGCTTCGCCAGTCGACATACGAAAGTTTTTTGGTCTGGAAGAATAACTTTGGCAAGGACGGTAGTTCACCGGTTAACTTGCCCAGCCTTGGGTCAGAATCACAGAGTTTTCTGTACGTGTCCTACTCCTCTTGCTGCTGGAACTGTAGATAGTATCATAGGAAAACTAAGATCTATATTTGTTCAAGAAAGTCTTGGGAGTGAATGGAATGATCGCTTAGCCATTGTTAATCCAGTGTCCCATCCCTCGATAGCGATTAGAGAGTCTTTGCGCTGTATACGCGAAGAACAGGCACAATCCAGGATTCAACCCCAGAACCCCCCCCCCCCCCTTTTCCGGAAAAAATGGTAGCGATTGTTTAACTCATCCAGTCCGAGCCTAAGGACCCCGACACTTCTCCATCCCTACTTTATGTTTTTAGCAGAGACCTTGGTTTTTTCTGTGTAGAGTTTTTCACTGGAGACCGCTCTTCAGATTTAGGGAGAACAAAATCCAGGGAACCCCTCTATTTTCCTAATTCTTTTGGTATTCTTTTCAACCACACCTTCAGAAAAACCTTAAGGGGACATTCTACATACTCCTTTGCTGAAAGACACTGTAAGAACCCCGTTAAGTATCCAGGTAGTAACTTCCAGTTATACTTGAATATTTGCAAATTATTAAGTATCGATGTATCTCAGGGTTATTTATTTTGCGCCACAACTAAGGAGGGACATGTTTCCGCTAATCCGTTTATCGGTTCGTTGGTGTACAACCGCCTCAATCAGTACCTAACGAAACTTGGTCTTGTTGAGGGGGAAACCCCTCACAGTTTTTGAACAGGCCGTTCCATCACTTTGGAGCTTCTTGGAGTCCCTCAGAAATACGTCGCTTCACATTTAGAGCAGCTCACTGCACGCATGGTAGATCATCACTCAGCTTACCTTCTTCACCCAATCGCACTCAGCTTACCTTCTTCAACAATTCCTGCTGCTTCGTCTCCTCATAGCCAGGAAGTGATTTCCTCGTATCGAGCTGTCAATGAACTACGGGATTAAATAATAATAATAATAATAATAATAATAATAATAATAAATAATAATAATAATAATAATAATAATATTAATAATAATAGTAAGAACCTTCCCAGCATGCTTTGCACCTGTAAAATTTTCAATGCTAAATAATTTAGTTAACTTGTGGTCAAAGAGGATGCTGTACCATGTGTTATTTACAATCGTGTGAAACTTACCCCTCATATCAATGTTTCGGTGATGGCGTCATTAATCACGTGACTATGGCAAAAAAGATGTTTTAGCTCACTGCAAGAACGGACCTCTACCAATTTAAAAGCAGATAACGTGCCCTGATGGTCATTGGAGTGACCAATTTGGAAATTGCCAGTTGACATCTGGCATTTGAAAGTTAAGGTGGCTCTGTACAAGAGCATTTCCCAGGGGACTGGTAAGGAGTCTGAAGCTATGGCAGTCTAAGGCAGAGAGAAGTAAACTTCGGCTGGTTAAGAGAACTTCACATGAAAGTAACGTCCATGATAACCTTATTGTTGTGACGTAAGTGGTCACGTGACCAGAGCGCACGGGATATTTCAAATCACTTTAAAACTTCACTAAGCTCAACAAATCCTTAATTTCTAACAGTCACATTGCAGAAAAATTTCTAAGCTATTCAAAAACGACCGTTATTACTTTTTCTTTAAAAAAAAAACAAAAATAAACCTGAAACTTTTGATAATCCCCTGTTTTGTGAGGTTTTAATACAAATGTAAAAAAATATTGGGTTTCAGACTTAATGCTCTTTCTCACTATGTTAATAGTTTTTTGGAAAAATATCGTTTTCATAAAGCTTAGGGATGCGAATTTGCATGCAGGCGGAGAACTGGGCACAATGTCACGGATTATTGAGGGAGACTGGTGCCCTTTTAAAGCGCAGCTACAAAGCAATCTCGTACAAATGGTTTGAAGGTGATTTCCTGGTTGTTTTAACGAAGTTTCTCGGAAAGTGGACAACACTTCATTTTTCGCTGCATTGCTCAGAAATTTGGGTCAACTGTCAAGTCAAACAGGCTACAATGTCAGGGTAGGTGTAATTTTTATAAGTGCCGCTTTTGTTGTGACTTTTGTTGTGAAATACGCTTTACAGTTGAACGTATTAAGCTTATTACTGTTCAGTGAACAGCTTTTTAGAGCTTTTCTGATCGATAATTAGCTTGATGTATTTTGCAGTAGGGATTGGGACGGACGGCCGATGGACTAGACGTGAATTTTAGGGCTCCGACATAGGCTCCCTTTGGAACGATAAATTTCGCCTAAAACGGGCTAACGTATTCACTGCCAACTTTATCTTAAAACAGAAATATCATGCCGCCAAAACCGAGCGAGAAGAGAACACGGGTCTCTAGCTCAGAAGAAGAAAATTTATGCCACGTGGATGCCCGCGACGCCACCTTAAAAGACATTCAGAACAAACTGGAAAAGCTGAACGTTCTAGACAGAATCGAGGAGCGGTTAGTTAGGATGGAAAATGATATGAACAGCATAAAAGAAAAAGTCGCAGATTTGGAAAATGGCCTAAATTCGGTTAATACCGAAAACGCGCCGCGATCTCGCCTTGATCCGCGGCGAGATCGCAGCGAGATATGGAAATCTCGGCGGGCAAATACGCGGCAAGATGTTGCAGCGAGATCGCGGCGAGATATTGCAGCAAGATCGCAGTGAGATGGGGAAAAACAAAATGGATTATGGTAGTTGAAGTTTCAAGCAAATCTCACCTGAATTTTGACCACGGATCAGATTCAGACTTTTCCAGTTTCTTTTGATGCCGTCTTCTTTGGTATACGTGGTGAAGCGTAAACCGAAAATTTGGCATTGGGCAATTAATAAGCCATTATAATTATTACATCATTCAACCTTCCATTCTCATTTTTCGTCTTATTATGACTGTCTATTACTCTAGTAATACCATTTGTTATATTTTTGGGGGAATGAAGCGCGGAGCAGTCTGCGGAAGCTAATTCTGTCAATTCTAGTTTTTACCCCTATTCTCCTGTTGTGGAAACGTAACTTACTTGTGCATAAATGCCTATTGCAAATAAAGTTGGTAGGCCATGTTGTTATCTTGCCGTTCTTAAAATGTGGGCACTAATTAAATAATGCAGCCACTTCCAAACAGCTAGAGCTGACAGCGGTAGCCTTCATGCACTGCGTGACAAGTGCTTTGAACTGGTCGAGCTGTCCAAATTTTAAAACGCGTCCGTTTGAATAACCATACCTCACATTACACTAAATCTTTCACTGTTTGGTGTAGACTAGAGAATTTTCATTGGAATTTAGAATTAGAATTTGCAATTAATTTTGCTCTGTAGCTTTGAATTATGCATTTCCAGTCTACGTGTTGATCTCTGCCCTTCTCGTCATTCGTCAAGCGTGACGTAATTACAAATTCAAGTTTCGAAACTGAAGGTGACACACTGTTGCTGGAGTGATTCGCGTAACCTGTATTTTAATGAAACTCTGCTAGTCATTTTTAATTTCACTTTTACACTGTATTTACATATCTAAACAAGCCATAAATGGGGAAGTAGCACGGCAAACCAGAAATTTTTAACACTGACTGCAAGAATTCGCAAAGCTATAAAAGGTGTGGCTGAAATGTCAATCATCGACTGAAAGACGACAGCCGTCGCAGGCTAATCAAACATGTATTACGAGTTCTGCAGCTGCTGCTGGTTAAGTCTTCGCCGCGTGTCGCGGCATTTCGAAGAGATCTTCCCCTCTAATATCTTCCAGGTGGCACGTTTATCTTCCACGTTGAAGCGTGCGAAGATGCAGTCTGCAAGGAAAGGATAACAAGGTTCGTAAAATTCTAACTATGTACCCCTAAGTTTCATTTGTAATGCGTTGCTTCATGATCAGTTGACTCGACGCCATTTATAGTTATTACGACTTTGATATTACCACCATTGTTATACCATACTTTTATTCACGGAACTATCTTCACATACGAGAGTACACACATTATTATGAGGGCTAGAAATAAGAAGTACAGTTTTTAAGGGAGCCCTACTTTGACCAGAATCACATGCGCAGCTGAAATTTCGAAACATGAAAGGAACTTGTCTACCATGAACCACAAAAATATAATTTAGGATCATCTTTTTAAAAAAGTGATTGCGCTTTGCACGGCTATCAGTAAAAAGGTATTTCTATTTCTTGAAATTCTGCGCGCCTACATTAAATTTCAACCAACAGCTTATACCGTAAAAACAAGGATTAGTACTGTAGTCAACTTGATCGACGGTCATGACGCGGTATATTATAAAGAACGAAGAGATTGCTGCTCGTACTCTACTGTCTTTATTTTACAGCATACATAAAAATGAAACTTTTTCTCGAAGCTAGTAAACTGTGAAAATATACATTTAGGGCCCTTAAAGTTCCCTGGAAATGCATGGCTACGCTTCTCTGGCGTAATGTACCCCTATCTTTTTCGTTTCCTGAAGCATATTGGCTGGGGTAGTAGTGAAACCCGGAAAAACCTGGAACCACCCAGCTCAAAACCGGTTCATGTTAAAACACAGACTGCAGATAGTGCAAACCGCGCAGACTGTGCTAGCCTGAGAAAACAGCCGACATTTCGCGAGGCCGCCACTTGAGCCCTGCTCGCAAAACGACGTCTGAGTAACGAGCGCTGAAATTCCATACTAATGACGCATCACTACCCAGATCTTGGTGGCGCTTCTGATTGGTTGAAATGAAGTTCCCGCGCATTTCAACCAATCAGAACCACTACCAAAATCTGGGTAGTGACGCGTCATGGAATTTCTGCACTCGTTACTCAGACGTCGTTTCACTAGGGCTCAAGTGGCGAGCTCGCGAGACGTCAGCTGTTTGCTCTGGCTAAGACTGTGCAGACTGGGATTTTTTTAAATTAACATTATTTTTCAGTTTCTTTTTTACCTTGGTTTGCTGAAGGCTAGTAGGTGGGGGGGGGGGCACAGGGGGTTTAAACCTCCCCCTTCCCGTACCCTTTAATCCCGCCCTGTATTGTTGGCTCCCCCCTCTTTGTATTTTTTCGATTTCAAAATATTGCACAGCGTTGTGTAATTTTCCCCTTTTTCTCCCGCTTCCCGCCCCCTCTTCTCCCGCCTCCCATATGTCTCCCGCCCCCTTTTCTCCCGGTCTCCCACCCCCCTTTGCCCCCCCCCCCCCCGACTAGTAGTGTTTTTTAAAAAGAAACTTTGATTTGTTGTGCTATATGGCCAGCGGCTTGGCACTGGTTTCTCAAAAAATAAATGCCCCGCTGTAAGAAATTCCAGGACAATTTCAATTCCAATTCACAACTTCTGGGACTATTTCATTGGCAGGCGTTTTAAAAGTGCATTTTGGTTTTGCAGTTTCCGAGCTTGAGCATACCACCAACTTGCTAAATGTCACTGTGCCGCGCGTCTTAAGGAGTGCAAAATTTGCATGATGTGTACGCAAGGTTTCCTTGTCATGCAAACCCTTCAGTTCCATTTGCATGTACTTTGGTGGAGCCGAAGTTCTCTTCTTTTTCTCCCGCAAACTTCACAGATCACCACTTTGCTTATTATTTGGCAGTAGAGAAGAATAAGGGAGCCTTGGAAAGGAAGATGAACCACTGACTGCCTTTCTATAAACGTTATGAAATTTTTAATTTCAGTATGGATGTTGCCACGAAACTCACATTCGCAACAAAAATCCATTCGCTATTTTGCCATTGGCATTTATATCAGGAAAAATCTGTTTGTTTTTACATTCAATAATAAAAAATCAATTCACACTGGCTGAATTCATTTCTCAGTAATTTGATCGCAAACTTATAATTTACATAGGAGATAGCAACTGAGCAATTCTGAATGAATTAAAAACCAATAGGAGCGAAATGTTTAGACGATGTTGACATCAACTTGATTATTTTTTTGTCTATTTTGTGAAAGCGACACCTTACGGCCAAACAAACCAGAGTTAGCGTTGGAAACGTAGAATGTGTTTAACCCATTGACACCCGGCAAGCTTCGAAAAAATGGTACCTTCAAGCACCAAATGGCCTTTTTTAGCCCTGTTTTATCCAGTTTCGTCCCAGCTAGTCCTCACGAAAAGAGCTTTCGAGCATGAATTAACCGTTGGTGTTTCTTTCAGTTTGAGAACGATTTCTAGCATTTTTAAGTTCAGGCATGCGCACAATTCAAAATGTTAAAAAATTTCCCCCGTCTAATATGGCTCTCTGAGATTTACAAACAATCCCATTGCATTCGTTCTCATTTCAATTTTCACTTTTTACTGTCGAGTTAGCCATACGACCACAGTTTCTGGTGACGAGAAAAGTTTGGCCTGATCAAAGCTCATTTGAAAAGGAAAGAGTTGGCCAAAAGTGGTAGTTGGTGGGAAGGCCATGATTTTCTTGTGTTTTTGAGGTTAAAAGTTCCAACTGTTTCCTGACTGTTACTCATGCAGGCTTACTTGATCCGATCATTGTCGTTCAGGTGCCATTTGCAAGATCTTTTTGCATTGCATCGACATCTCATGTGAAAACATTACACTAACGGGTATCCATTTGAACGGCAAAAACCGTTCGAAGAATTATTCAACCGTTTGAACGGCTTAATCGGTAATCAATCCGCTCTGAAAAACTGTTCAGCTGTTCGTTTACACCTATATATGCTTACGTCCATTGAAAAAATAATTCAGCCTAATATCAAATGGCTACACTGAAATATCTGTTCAATTCCAATAGAAGAATTGAAGAAATAAACAAATTTCTGAACGAATGAAATGTCAATGAAAATTCATGTTGAATGATTAACACATAAGTGAACAAGAGCTCTGCAAGTTAATTAAGTGACAGCTTCTAGTGGAAAATGCTAAGAAAAGCTTCATAGCCCCAGTTCGTTATTTTGGGCTGAACTGACTGAATTCATAGTTTGATATATTCCATTTAAAATTGTTGTTTGATTCCATTCAAAAAATAAACAGTGAAATCTGTCATGGTACTAGACAGTCCAAATACCCATACATAATAACACAGCAGGAACGCATTGTTAAACAAGACAAAGCGAAATTCATCAGAAATCCAGCCCTGGATTGCATGGAAGCAATGTATGACACCTGCACGGGTAGAAAGTCATGTTGGAATTATGTCTTAATATCAATTGTACTCCCCAAGGTTTTTGCTTCTTTATAATAGCTTCATTGTCACAGCAAAACAGTTAAGTACTCGAACACATAAACGGGAGATATATTTTCAGGAACATGTCTGCCTTTCAACGATGCTCAACGGCCTCGAACACTTTTTCATTCACAGCGTACAATTCATCATGTGCAGATGTGCAACATATGTAATTTGCATATGTAACAACTGGTCATATTGTGTTTGGTGGCAGCTCCAATTGCATTTTATTCAGTGAGTTTTCTGCAAGGCAGCAAGTAGTCTTGATTTAATCCACCACTCACTCGGGTCCGGTCTAGCTGGGACATTTAATATCTGTTGTAAAGATCTGTCTGATCAAAAATGTTTTAATAATGCCCTTTCAAATTGGCTATAAATCATGCAAATTGAAGTGTTGTGATCGAGTTATGGTATGTCCTCGGGCGATGGGTTTTGTTTGAATTTTGAGCTTGTTTGTTATTCTCCAAACTCCTCAATTATAACCAGTGTTGATCTAAGAAACCTTTTTCAAAACATGGCATTCTCCTCCCCATGGACGGATTGCCTTGGGAGTCCCCTCCCCCTCCCCCTCCCCCAGACTTTGTATGTATGTACATATATGCTGATGTTACAACCAAAATTTCTCAAATCAGTGGGAACTACCAAATTTGCTTAGCAATGGTGCTCCACTGTTAAGGATGGTGCCTCCTAATACAGATGTATTTTTGCAAAAGTAATTATGACTATCGGGAAAAAGTAGATCTTACCAAGGGTTATTGGAATCCAAGAAGAAAAAATGTGAGTAACCACGCATCTTTTAGAGATAATTAAGCAACCATAATCCTAAAAACGCGTTTAAACACAAAGAATGTATGGCTATTTCTTTCCAAATTTAAACTCAATTATCTCTAAAAAAATGCATGGTTATAATAATCCCTTATTTTCTTTCTGGATTCTGATAGCCCTTTAATTGCTAAGATCTGCTTTTTCCACAAAGTCATAAACCGCACAAAATTTGTTGCATTTACAGTAATAAGGGGGCAAATTTCTAAAGAAACCTGAATATCCCAAGATGCACAGAAAGTATGCGCAGTAACAAAAGAAGGTACCGTCCTTAAGTCACTGACTAATTACTGTTTTTATGTAACAAGTACCTTTGATGGCTTCAATTTTATTTTCATCGAGTTTCTCCCTGCCATTGAGCCCCGAAATGTTGCTGTTTGCCAGCGTTTTTTCGGGGAACAGGGCATCAACCAACCGCAGGCAGAATTGTCTTGGGTCTTTTGTGTTTGATGTGGAGGTAATTCTTTTAAAAATCTTCGTTGGTAGCTGGACCCCATATTGGGGTGATCCAATATTCTGAAACTCATCAGTGCAGTCTGTTTCTTACAGACAAAATAAGAGAAAAAGGAAATTAAAATACAACTGATATAAAAACATCGCAATTAATGTATATTTATACATGTATATTTTGCTGTTAGAAACGCAGCTGCAGTGTTTTCTGTTTTTTGTTTCTTTTTCTTGACAAGATAATTTATTTAGTAATGCAAATTGCATGCAATTACATGAAAGCTGCAATGTGCGTTTGTTTTCTTAATTTAGTGAGCTTATATTAAGCTCTATTATAAATTCATGCACCTGACAGTATACTGGTATGAGGGAGGTAAATATGTTTGCAGATGGACGGATTTGGCCATAATGAGTGCATGGATTAATTGTGGACTTTTGCAATAAATTGAGCAGATTTGCAGGTCTCGAAAATACATGTAGGGCAGATCATGGATTAGCTGTGAATTTTGGCCCAGATTAATCTGGACTCGACTGCCTGTCATTAAAGTTCGGATCATGGATCCTCAACGATCATCCAGATCTTAATTTAACTGGCATTCATGAAAACAATCCCAGTATATACTCTGTTGTAGTGAAACTATACCACTGAGAGTTTCTATAAATTATTTAGTAATGCAGATTCGGATTTGAAGGAAAACATAGAGGGGTTTCACAGATTTTGGCCAAAAATGGCATGGATTGGCAGATCTGCTTACCCCTATTCCCTCCTCTGAATTTGAAATGAAGATTACTGAAGGCACGTTTATAGTCATGACAAAAAAAGACAAACGGCTCGGATTTTTTCATCGTGTGAAGCCACCATGTTTGTTTTGGCTTGAGGGCTGCAATTATAAAGCTCGCGCAATTTTCGTACCCATTCTTCGCGCAGCCAAAAAACCCTATGCCTGAGCCACCTTAACTATAGAATTTGAAATAAAGATTACTGAAGGCACGTTTACATGACAGAAAAAGAGGAACGGCTCAGATAAAAAGAAGTACTGGTTCCACGAAATTTTTCGACCATTTATACGAGAAACATTATGGAATAGCTAAAATAAAAAGAGCTGGCACCGGTCCTAATAAACCTAGGTGGAACGGCAAGGACTGTTTACATGATGGAATTTCAGAGACCGGACATGGTTGAGCACGCGTTAATTGCTAGACCACTGGCATTCGTATGCGCCGCATGTGCTCGTAACACTCGTAAAGCAAAATGGCGATGGACGATATCAGATTATCACTTTGTCTGTTGCATTTGCTTTAAATTCAAGTAAAAGATAAATTATCAAGTGGATTTTTTCTGAAGTAGGGTGAAACTATAACACAAGCTTATTAAGAAAAGAGATTACATCGGAAATGAAAATTTAAGTTCATGTTAATTCTTCTAAAATTCATAATCTGCCATTTGACACAGTGGAAATATCAATTTGGCAGCAGCAACGAACAAGTGCTTGGTTCGATCTGGCATGCATTACTTTAATACTCTGATGACGACATGGTATAAAGACTTTCATATCTCAAGGAGTTATTGCGAGGGATTATTACAAGATTCAAGCTAAATACGCTTGCACACAGAAGTAAACAACTGGGAACAAAACAGTGCGGGCTCAGGAAAAAACAAATGGTACGGGTACGTGAGTGTTTACACCATGCACAAGAGCTTAAGAGACGGGTATGGTACTAATTTTTATCCATGCTGTTCCACGACAGGCCATAGGCGCCTATGGTCCCAGAACCGCTTGGGTAAAAGTAGGGTACGAAAATCGTTTACACGAAATAAAATTGTCCGAGCCGTTCTACTTTTTTCTTGGCCAGTTCCATTTTTTTCTGTCGTGTAAACGGGCCTTAAGTCTCAATTGTTATATATGGGTGTGCTTAATTTGAATTGCTATAGTGTGTGCTATAGTTGGCTCAATTTCTAGCCTGCGAGCAGGCTCTCTATTCGGGGGGTAACGCAACGTGAATTATTTTCTTACGTGAATTATTTTCTTCGAGAGCGCCGAAGGCGCAAGTTTCGGCGAGCGAAGCGAGCCGCTGGGCGAGCGAAGCGAGCCCGCGGTGAAAATTGAGAGCCTGCACGTATCCCATTGAATTTTGAATCCGGCGCGTTCGTCCACGAACGCAGCACTCTGATTGGTCAAAAATGACAGGCTCAATTAATATGAGTAATTAATATGCATATGGCTCAATTAATATGCATAAGTTCCTAATTTTTCGGGCGCAAGAATTACACACACGGCTCGACAAAGAAGACAATTTTACGAAATAAATACCAATGTTTTCGCACATCGTCGCCAATACTTGTCCGCGACTTCCATCACGATTTGAAACTTCAAATAGATTTTCCGTGGACATTCGACCCGATTTTCCAGTTCCATATTTCACCAAAAAACTACAACTGCAGATACGGCAATGTCCACTTGCTTTGTTGACAACTTTTTTCGGAGTTAAAACGCGTTCTTCCGATCCTTCCATGAAGAGCCACAAAGATCTAGACGAAATCCCGGGAAAACTTCCACGTGCATCTTTCTGTCATGTTTGTTTATATTTTTCTCGTTCCCTATTGGCTAGTTATTTGACACTGGAAGCGTGGCGAGTTGTCAACAAGTTGTCACATTTCGAGGGGCCGGAATTGAAATTCAATGACTCACGTGCAGGCTCTCGTTTTTCACCGCGGGCTCGCTTCGCTCACCTTCACTTCGTTCGCCGAAACTCGCACCTTCGGCGCTCTCAAAGAAAATAATTCACGTTGCCCCCCCGAATAGAGAGCCTGCTCGCAGGCTACTCAATTTCATCCTGGGATCAATTTTTTTCCTATTAACTATTCTTTGTAATCATATAAGTGCATCTAATTTGACATGAATAATTAGCAATTAAAGGAAAATAGAAATTGATCCAACCAATTGAAATTGACCCAAAAATTGAACTAAACAAAACAAAACAAACACCTTAATAATAGATGTCATGTTCTCATTGCAATTATGCATAGTTAAATGAAACATTTCTTTGTTCACCTTCCCATTATTTCGTCTCTGGTTTTGCAGTGGATGGACTGTTGATCTTAGGTTGCTTTGTGCTAGTTGCACAAGGAGATATTGCATTGCCAGGCAGTAAATCTCTTGACGTGCCAGTTGCAGCATTACCGGCCCCCTCATCAGGACTGCAGGCGTCTATCAGTTTCTGCAATGGATAACAATTTAAATTTTTAATGAAAATGTCAATTACTATTAATGAACTTTCTGTGCATAAATTATATTAATGAAATAAGACAATTCCAATGCATGTCACGTAGTTGAGTATAATTTATACGTACTTAATCAAATGCTGCATGTTTGAAGTAATGTGTGGTTCCAGAAAATATCCATACCCACCCCATGGATGGTCATTGGAAATTCTGAGGGGGTGGGGGTATGAAAGGCCAAAATTTTTAAAGGAAAGTATGAAGCTAACCTGGAATTTCCAAAGGGATGGACATTAATTATAATTAATAATTAATACCTCAATAAACTTGCTCTTAAGTGCTTCGCAATTAAGTCAGTTTAACCCTTTAAGCCCTGATATAAAAATGCATATTCTCATTACTGATCTCCATACATTTCTTATGGAACTAGTAAGGAGAATTTGTCTAAATATCAAGACATCTTATCCTCAGTGATCACTTCCTTTACTCTTGTCACTTGAATGTTCTAAAACAAGGAGTGGTCATGTAAAGAGAAATTGGCTTAGGGGTTAAAGGAAATTTTAATGGTTTTTGTTACCTTGAAATCTGTCTGCTTTAATATAACTTTTTTCACAACTGCACGACTGTCCTTATGTGTTGATGTTGTATTACCAACTGCTGCAGATTCTTTGATCTTCTGTAATTCATTAATAATTTGGTCCAGTTTCTTATGTATAGGTGCCGTAACCTGGTAGAGGATATTCTGTATAGGAGATGATAAACAATTTTTTTAATGGAGCACTTTTCAATCAGTTACTAATGATTGTTTAAAATGCAAAACCATTAAATTAGTGGCACTGGATAGCCTGTAGGCAGACGTCTCCTATTTCCTTTACTTCACACGTTAAAAGGACGTCTGTGAAACGGCGTCGCTTATAGTGTTCCAGTATCCTGCTGTTTTTTCAAGAATTCATGCTGTTTTGGGTTTTAAATCTCATGTTAATTATATTCATGTAAACAGTGAACTGATGCTGTAATGCGATCAGAAACGATTCATCCAAAAGAAATGGCTAATCGAGAGAAGCCAATATCTCCACACTTTTAATGAAGCCTGCATATTATTAAACAGGCGTCATTGAGCCGAGTGAGCCACCGTCTCGCTCTGCGCATGGCTCAATCAGAAAACAAATAACTCGCTCGGCCCAATAACGCCTCTTATGCAGGCTACACAAGACTTTCCAAGCATTAATGGACCAGTTTTCTGTTCACGCTGTCAGCATATATGCGCCCAAAAAGGTTTTAAACCGTGGTCACTGCAAATGTCGATTCCATACATCTACCTTTCCAATGCACTGTTTACCAATATAGGGGATTAGAAAGTACAGCAAACTGCAGAGAAATTAGGGATTTCCCTGTAAACTGTAAATTCTCCGCGACCTTGAACAAGATTTTCAACATTACGCCTTATTAGATAGGACGAAAATACAGCACTCATGCAATCACAGTGTTGGTCTGCCAATTGAAAGCCCCACTGAAATTATGCCGCGTAAATTTTACTGAGTGTTTTTGGTGATAGCCATTAATGATCAGAATTGAATTTAACAATGCCTACTCTCAGGCAACCAATTAGAGCACTTTCCTTGAATTCGTGCAAAACAGCATGATACTGGAACAGGATTTGTGACGCTGTTATGCAGATGTCCCTTTTCTGCCTGAAGCAAAGGAAATATGGGACGTCTGCACGACAGTGCAAATTAACAGATAAAAACACAATTTGTTTGGATTTTTTTCCAATATATAATATAGGTCGAGAAAGTGCAATATGGCTTTTAATTAATGAATTTCTCAAATTAAACCTAAGCAATCATACTATATGCTTTTGACACTGAATTGAAAACTGCTATAATTAATTTTTTTCATAACGTTATACTTGCTCACATGGCCCTCCTGCAGATTTAGGAAAAAATTTGCCACATTGCAGTGAATTACAAGCATGATATATTAATTTATGTCCTTCATCCTTTGACATGACAACACATATAAATTATATTAAAACCAGAAACTGACCTGCATCAATGGAAAAATGTAATAATCCCTTTGTTATATTAAGTCCCCTTCCCTTCTAATAAGCTCCAGCACCTATAAATTAATAACCTCCAGGAGTTGGGAGGGGTGGGGGTTGGGGGATCATGTCTCAACAAGCTGGCTATTAAACTTAAATTAAGAAACAGCATTTGCCAGGCATACGCTCCAACTACAGAGTATTGCATGTATGGTCATTTTTTACCTGCAAATCATCAGGCGCTGTATTTAGTTTTGGTTGCTTGGAGGCACTCTTCTCTGTTTGGCTCTCATTCTCGTCTATCTAAAAGTGGTACGAGATTTGACAAAATTTGCTAATAAAATTGACTTTCTGCATGCATGCATCTGCATAGAGATCAAGTATGTGTATATATTATTATTTTGAACCATTGTATGGTATTGGTCGAGCAGCAGTTTGTTGTCTGTTAATCTCAATGTAATTTATATTCTAACATTTGATTGTCAATTAAGCTTTGTGACTGAAATATATTAGTCATTAAGTTATTTAATTTACTTTCATTATTACTTTTCATAGGTCCTCATCTCACGTGGCAACTCTGACCATATAAAGCTATATATCACATTACATAGGAGTTGTGTCAGGTGATCTTTTTAAATTGACGACCATTCATCAAATTAGTAATTTTCATGGAAAGAAAAAACTGAGCAAAGAAGTCAAATGATGTTACATCACAATGTAACTCATGCCTTGCCACATTTCTTTGCAGTTAATTTAGACTTACCAAGTTAACTACTTCCGTGGTTGTTGACTGGTTCAATGTTACTGCCCCCAGTTTGGCTTGTTTTGCTTTTTTTCCCTTGTATTTGGCCTCCTTAATCTCCTTATAAAATGAAAGAGATTTATAAATTAAATTAAGCTGACCAATAAGACCAGCTGAATTATAGAAGCTAAAAATAGACCTTACACAGAGTATTAAATTAAGACTTAAAGTGTAACCAAACACCTCCAGGAAACCTGGATATTGAATTGACTAATTGATTATATATCAATCCTATCAAAATTCGAGTGGGAGGTCGAATTTCGTTTTGAATATTTCATTTGTCATTTAATTGAAAAGTTGATCATTATGAAATCAACATTGAAATTATTTGAACTTTTATCCTTTTTTTTTCATTTGTGGCAGCAGCTGAAAGCTAGATCAGTTTTGACAGAAGGGGCATCATATCAATGATTTTGTCTGGCTGATATTTAAGTATTGTTGAAATAATAGATAAATTAAACTTGACTACAAGTAAACATCGATTAACTCATAAACTCAAGGTCATGCTTGTCCTTGTCCTTTTCCTTCTCCTTGAAAATTAATATTAGTGAATAATTTAGTATCAGTTGATTTAAAAATTGTCTGAATTTGCTGTTTGAGCAATTAAAGTATTACTCACCTACAGTATATATGTAGCTTAATCTGACTTTCTGATTTCATTGCTCATTTGAGAATCAAAGTTAAGCGTATTAAACCATGGTGTGAAATTGAGCGGTGTGCAAATTAATCTAACTGCCAATTATAATACTACTTGCCGTTGACAGATTTTGCAAGGGGTACTAGTTTAAGTACTTTTAAGACAAACATTTACATTGAAAAAAACAGTTGTTATATTTGCCAGTTTAAATTGAAAATCCAGCAACATTATTTTGTGTATGTTAATAATTAGTACATTTCCAAGAGGAAGTTTAGCATTTCGACTGCTGTACCTGATCATTCCCAGTTGATGACTGTGACTTGCTTTTTTTTGGAGGGTTTTTTTGCAATTTTTTCACCTGTTAATTAGAAACAAACTGAATGACCCACAACATGCTAACCTGTTAATTAATTTGCACTTGCCTCTACCCTGACCAACTCTCTGTCTGTACAGTCAAATATATCTTGTTGTTTGATGTCTGGTTATAAGGTATTTTATTGGCAGTAACAAGAAAAAATCCGAAGAAAAAGTAGACGTATTGATAACAGGATTATTGAAATACGTTACGTTCTCGAGTAATGAAATATAGTCATTTGTTTTCTTTCATGCAGGGACACTATAAAGATGCAAAATGGCGCCCCACGCGCGAGATGGTCAACCCTTCAGTCTTCACATCGCCAAGATGTTATACTGTCCGACTAAGGAGCATTGACACTAATCTATTTCTTTTTTTAACTAGCGAAACTTTTAACTAAACACAAATTCTAACCTACCGGCTGAAGATAAGCATTAAACTCGACAACTTACTAATTCGACGACAAAAGGACAATTACAATTTCAGACTTCGCCATTTTGTTGTGTCTTGGATCTTGCAACCGAAATACCAAATAAATCAAATATAAGAGCGAAAGATGCATGTTAACTCACCGTTCACTTCCTCGATCTGGCATTTGTAGACCTTGTGGTCTTCTGACCATTTATAATACAAAATGTCTGTTTTACCAGCCATCAGTATTTCCTCCGCCAAGTGGTCAACTCCTTGCTCATCAGCAAAACAGTATTGTAAGTCGTCTTTATACAAATCCATTCGTTTCTTGGCGGACAGAAAGCGTATACTTGCAATAGGTGTGTCATCTGTAAAGAGCCAGTAGTGGCTTTAGTAAGGTAATTCAGTTGCATATATAAGCCTACAAAGAGCAGCCCGAATTTTTATGTGCTGGGAGTTGAGCTTACGTTGCATGAGTAGTTGTACCATGTTGATCAAGGTTGAAAAAAGATGTGTGCTTGCATGAAGTCAAACGTACGCGTTAAACTTAACAGTGCAACTGATCTTAGCTTCTCAAGAATAACTAAAAGCTGGAAAGACAACTAAGTCTCGCGTAGGTTCTTTGACAATTTATTCCATCACTTTTTTTACTCTAAGTTTTAATCGTTCTATCGTCACTTCCGAAACTTCTTAATTAAAAAAATTAGAGCTGAAGCTTAATCTGGTTTATGCTTGTAGTGTCTGTGGTTACAATATTTTTTGTATATAAACCTTGTACACTATAAGAACATCTAACTGTGGAGTTGAGGCTCAACCGGAACCTAACGTTTTCATATTTTGGCGATTTCAGGCTGAAAAAGTTGTCAACAATGTTACTCAATTAGGGTTTAAGATTGTATAATACTGCATGAGATATTTTGTTACCCTAACAAAATATCCATGTATAACTGACTTTTATTTTTTCGGCTTCAGGCGGGCAGACGTTCTTAACACAATCCCAGGTTCTGCGATATGATGTTCGTAACATGTTCTTAGATTTTAGCATAGCTCTTATAAAAGAAAAGGGCAGTAAAGATGGGAAAATACCAGTTTCAGAGAGTCTATGTTTTTTAGTATCATTTTGCGAACCTCAATGCTCTTCAATTCCTAGTCTATAGTCTGGAGACATAATCAAGAATACATATCTTACGACATAAATTACACAAAAAGCGCGCTCTGATTGGCTCGTGCTGAATGTGACACAAAATAGCGCGTTTAAGGACGGCGCCTCCTTTCGTTACTGCGCATACTTTCTGCGCATCTTGGGGGTTATGGTTTCTTAAGGAATTTGCCGCCTAATACAACAATATTTTTGCGCGGTTTATGACTTTTTGGAAAAAGCAGATCTTAACAAGGGCTATCAGAATCCAAACAGAAAATTGGGGGTAACCGCGCATTTTTTGGAGATAATTGAGCTTAAAAACATTGGAAAGAAATTACCATATATTATTTGTATTTTAACGCTTTAATTATCTCTGAAAATGCGGGATTCAATAACCCTTGCTAAGATCTACTTTTGCCCCATAGTCATAACCTTTGCAAAACTTCATCTCTATTAGGAGGCACCGTCATTAATCTGCTAAGAAAATTAGCTTGCGAGCTGAACGTTTTACTTATTTTCTTAAAGATAAATAAATAAATAATAACAATCTTTATTGAGGATACCTACTTCACTCAAAAGTGCTTTACAGAAGGGTTCACCTACTAAATTACAAATAATAAAACTAATACAAAGATGTAGAGAAAAAACTAAAACAAAAATAATATGATAAATAAATTGCGAATCTATAAAAGGATAGTTTAAGTCTAAGATAAGTCTACAAACTTATCGTCTCATGGTAAATGTTGTTAACAACAGGACGCAGCTGTGCAGTCATCGAGTCATGAAAAAAAGAAACTGAGCAGGATTTTTCAAGTTTTCGCTCACTTACGATATGTTTTGTTTTTCATTCAATAACTGACTTGATATCTTCCTCTTGGAGTTCTTTGATTTTGCCAACTTTTAAAATACTTCCTTGAAAATCGTCCCTCTGTTTAAATCCTCACAGGGTTCACCTTCAAGATCCCAACAGGAGAAGATGCTCGCTGCAGAGCTATGTTAATGCTCTCGCCAGACAACCTACTTGCGAGAGCATTAATGACCAACATGAAAAACTTTAATGGCGAAAATGGCTGCTCCACTTGTCATCAGAAAGGAGAGACGGTATTGCACGTGATTTCTTTGCGAAATCGAACGGAATTTTCAGTTTTTTAATTTGTGCGGACATTAGATAAGTTAAATCATAATCGTACATCCTGACCGCATGAGAACCTTATTTACCCTTCTTAAAACTAATTCGTACACAAATTTGCCACATAAACTATTAAGTAGAAGTGACATTTGACTAATTCTAGCTTTTCAATATAAAAAATTAAAAAGAGTGAACAAGAAGTAGCGGAAAAAGTACAAGTAGTAGAAGTAGTCATCTTTATTTACATATATAGTAGAACTAAAAGTCTCCTATAATTCGCAGATTCCTGGTAATGTCCTACACAGGGTTTGGCCCTTTCAAGAACTGGAAATCAGAACCAGAGAAGACATCCTAAAGGCACTAAAGGAAGTAAATAGAACAATGACGCCGGTATGAATACAATACGCTCAGTGATATAGATCAGGAACACGTCGGCGAGCACGACGCCTGCCACGTGGAAACGTGACACGCGCGTCAAGTTTCCACGCGACAGGCTAGTTTCGCGCTCAACCTATTACACATAGCGGTTTAATTTTGATTTGATTTGAAGTCATGTATAGAAAAAAGACATTAATGATTGAAATATATTAGTATAGTTTATTTTATAACAGTGATACATTAGGTAATACATTTTCAAAAGATTATTGTATTTCATAGTATCAAGGTATAAAGGGGGCAAGTGTTATGCTGCTGCATCAGCCCTTCGGCATTGTTAAAGGATTTGTCGTTGACTACATGCACACAGTGCTGTTGGGCGTGGTGCTGCAGTACCTCAATTTATGGCTTGGGAAAGAAGAGAAAGGACAGCCATACCACATCGGCGATAAGGTAACGGCTTATACTTTTCATTTGTTTTCTTCTTAGGATAAGAGAACTACGTCCAGGCCGGGGGGGGGGGGGTCAAACTAGATTAAGACCAGGCCACTTCCTTTAATGTTATACGGTCACTGTAACGTAAATAATTGTCGACAACATGTTTATAAATTCCTGGTTATTTACTTCGTGGCTTCATATTGCGTTATCACAGCTTTGTCTTCTTAACAAGAGGCTACTGAGCTTGAAGCCACCTGACTGCATCAGTAGACTGCCAAGAAAATGAGATGACAGGCAGCACTGGAAAGGTATAAATTAAACAATATAACGTATCAAAGAATCTATTCTTGTTTCAAGAATAATTTTTTCCCCATCTACGTTTCACTACCTGACGGCTTGTTTTCACACAACGAGAAATTGAAATGACATTGAAAATTACACTTGGGTAATTACATTCACACGTTGAACACAAAGTTATCAACTTGGTCGAAAACCGAATTTATGTTAGAAAATTAACTTTTAAATTTATTGAGAGATGAGTCAAAGGGAAAGGAATTGCTTTTTTAAAACGTTTTCCGTTTCTTTTGTTGTTGGGCCCGCAGCAAATGAACACAGAGCTTGGCTGTTGCACTATGCCATTTCAGTGTTAGAAGGGGTACTGCCAGCGATCTATCTGAGTCATTTTGCGTTGTTGGCATGGGCAGTTGAGCGGCTATTGGGTGACGAAGTACAGGAGAGTGACGTCGAAAAAAGCCAGAGGGCCATTGACGATTTCTGTCGTGCCACACCTTTTTTATATGGTTAGTAAAAAACTTATGTTTGCCCTGTAAAACGTTGCATGTACCACGTGAAAACTACAGGTAGCCAAATTAAAGCGTCACTTGATTTAAATCCCACAAAATGAACAAATATATGCCATATTGGTGCAATTCTGGAGGCGGTTGTTCAAAAGACGGATAACGTTATCCACCGGATAAATCGTTATCCAGCGGTGTTAACAAAACCAATAAGACTATCCGCGGGATAGCGACTTATCCGGTGGATAACGTTGTCCATCCTTCGAGCAACCGGGTCCCGAGATGTTTCTTTTATTATGTATTGATTTTCCTCAATATTCACACAGGATACAGGGACAACGATAATCAAAAATAAGTTTGAACTAGAGGCAGTGTCGTGACGTACAGTAACATTCTCTGTTAACACATGACTGCAGAATGAGTTGAACCTCTCCTTACTGACACCTCTTTAGCAGGGAAAGTTGGTTTGCTCCTCGTGAGACCAAAATCCATAAACTCCACCTCTTTTATACAGACACCTCTATATATCACACCTATTTTTGTCCCCTTGGTGTCCCTATAATAAAGAGGTTCATTTACTGTGTTTGATTGAATGTTTCTGCGGTAACCGAAATCTCTTTATTTCAACAAGTCACTGTTAGATCAACACCAATACTATTTCTTTAACTATGTTAAAAGTTAAACAAAGTACTCTCAACATCTCTAACTCCGTGTTTCAATTTGCATATCTGCAGGTGAACGAGCTATGACCATGAAAGCCCACATGCTACGGCATATCCCGATGCGTGTAAAGAACTTCGGGCCACTTTGGGTCTTTTCTTGTTTTCCATACGAATCCAGCAATGGTTTTATCAAAACCATGGTCCATGGAACAAGATATGTGTCTACGCAGGTATGCATGAACTCACTTCTTGAAGGAAATTATGAACTAGTATTTTGATTACTTTTTGAGGCGACGCAAACGGAAATTGGATTTTAAAAGAGTGGATTTCCTATGACTGTTTATAACTACTGTGAGTGCCGGGATCTTCCTTCAGGAAATAAACACGAATAAAAAAAATTGTAATAAATGTAAAGGAGATCCTCGCAGTTATTAACGCAACTTATGCAGTTCCGAAAAGAAAGCCTGAAAAAATCAGGCTTCGCAACTGCATAAGTTGCGTTAATAACTGCGAGGATCTCCTTTACATTTATTACTTCATTCCGCAGTTCAAATATATGAATATCATATATTCATAATTTCAAAAAAAAATTGTGTTTATTTAAGTCGCAAAAAATTCTAGGATTGTAGTTTTATGCAATTTCTATCATTTTGGACCCAATTTCTGAATCCCGTGCAACTGTTGCAGAAGCTCCTACTTCTGCAAAACACGCGCAACTGTTTCACCGTTTGTCCATCATCTGCAACACTGCGTGCAACTTCCTGACGCAATGTTGCACGCAATGATGCATCTGTGTCCGAGCCTTTAGGTTCATTCTCTTTCTCAGAAGTGTCTCTCAACGCACAGTTTGGTGATTTTCAAAAAATAATTTCTTTTCAATGGTACACATACATTCCCGCGATCAAAAAGAGACCTTCGCCCTCACGTTAATTTACTTCATTTGGAAACGTTACCTTCTCTTTTGCGTTATTTCCTTGGTTCTTAACTATTTACACCCTCAATTCGCAAACGATTGAGCTCCAGGCGCTTCCATCAGAAATCACCGAATTTCTCAAGAAACATTCGGGGGAAAAAGAAAGGTACATTACATAAATGCTCTCCTTTTCCATCGGCAAAAACATTTTTGACTGTAAAAATAGGTCCCTTTACTTAACAGACCATTTGTTTCAGTTGTGAATAATATCACAAAGAAAGCTAATTAATAGTATATGGCGTATATCAAATTTTAGTATAGACTTGCAGAAATTGTTCCTTTCATTAAAACCCCACACCTAATCCCTCTACACCCCACTGACAGAATATGAAATATTGATGACATGAGATAGATAAAAGCCACAGAGCAGAAGTGCATCGAGTGGGATGGGAACCAAAAGGTTGCTCAAACAATTCAGGGACGAGTCAGCATACTAAAATTTAATTTCATGCTTTTTGATAAAAACCCTTGGGTGGACGTGCGTGACACTTAGGTTGTAACTTTCCAGGACAGATTCTACTTCCCGGCTTGAAGCCAAGTTTCTGGGGGCAGGGACAACAATGGCCCTTCAGGATGACCACCGACGTGCAGTGAATCTGTTTCTTGCCACACGAGGGCAGATGCCAGTTGCTCCTGACCAACCAGTACAGATCTTTTATCGGATGGCCAGGGACAACCAGGTTTACCACAGCCTAGAATATACTAGAGTAACTGCGCGTAATTCCTTCACGGTGTCGTTTGTCAATGAACACAAACGTGACGAGGTAGCATTTGGGCAGGTGCAACTCTTTGTAAGGCATAAACGACATGACATTGCCGTTGTACAACTTTTCAATATGTCAGGAGAGTCTGTACTAAAACCGATCACTGAGACCGATGCCTTAACTGCGATGCTGTCTTCCCATTTTGAAGACGATGGTATCTTAGCAAAGCAACTCGATATGGCCATTAGGGTCACGAAGTGCGATAATCTCATAGCCATTGATGTCAAAGGAAGTGGGTCTTCACTGACTTAGGCAGTAAGCTGTATGTTTCTAAAATTCCAAACTTCATTGAATGTGATTAATTAATTCGAGTGTTTTGGGGAAATTTCATTTGATAGGTTAATAGAAGGAGCGGTGTTTCTTTAATTATTCACAATTAGTACATTACAGGTTAATGCAACCTGGAGACATCTTTGTGCAGGATCTCCCTTTGTCAATTGTTCTATTATGGGAATTTCGCCTTCTTTTAATGTCTTTGTCGTGATCCGTCTGGTTATCGTGGTCATTTCATGGCAGTCAGTATATGGGTTAAGGTGGCGTAACATAACAGTACTGGTCATCTCTTTAGCCGCTTTTTAATGCAACAAAACATTACTAATATATACAGGAAAATAAGGCAAACGACAATTATTGCAAAGGTGGGGTAGAAAGCACTTTCTGAGATGAATACACCATACAAATCTTCATTAGTTTTACGGTAACGTCTCGTACTTCCAATTTTCATTTATTTAAGTGTATCGTGTAGAATATTCCTGTAGTTTGAGGTCGTAGACTCTGTCTTCTAGAAGGCTGATTCAATCTTCGTGGTCTTTCACTTGTTCTTATGAGCCTGTAATGTGGTACTCGACCTCTCGATTAACTTCTTTAAGTTAGCAATGTGCTTGTCGCTAAAAAAGAAAACAATTTTATCTTAGAATGATCTCACAAAACAATCTAAAGCGGTAGTAGTAGCAACAGCAGCAGCAGCAGGACCAGTACTACTTAGTAGTAGTAGTAGTTACAGTAGAATTTAACTATTAATTTTATTCTCATTGTGGATGAGCAGCAATCAGGTAAATAAATGTGATATACCTTACACTGGATTGTATAAACATGCCTTAATAATAAATGCAATGGCTGACACCTGTACAAAACGAGGCAGATGAGGAGTCTTTAAGCTTATTTAGGAGACAATTTAAGAAAATATTTGTGGGTCTTATATAATATTTGAAACACGATGATGCATTGGCGCATCACAAGTACAAAAAATTTTTTCTTAGCGACTTCATCTCAAGACATTAAAACTGGTAAATTAATTTGTGAGCTGATTATTTAAGGTTCTTGCTGACCCTCGAAAGAGATCGCTGCTTACTTGGTTCCCATTAACGAGGTCGAGCTTGTTTCGAAACTATGGGTACAGGGTCAGGAGATTTGCACAAATACAATGGCAGTTGCAGCAGTAAAAACCTGAGAGAAATCTTACCGATATCGGGATTCTATAGAGATTGATCTCGCAAAGATCGAGACAGTCTGCATTGCAACAGTAGAAATCTCGACGTGAAATCGCTGAGATCGCGGCTATCCGGTGCCGAGATTGTGACTATCTCGCCGTGAACTTGTTTGCTGCGGAGAGATCGTGTCGCGATCTCACTTCTCGCTAGATATTTCGGCGTGATTTTTTGAAATCTCGCCGAGATCGGGGTTATCTCGGCACGAACAGGCTTACCGCCGCTCTACGCGATCTTTCCAAATCTCGCCGAGATGGTGATTATCTCGGCGAGAACGGGTTTGCCGCGGCGAGATCGCCGCTATCTTGTCGAGAACAGGTTTGCCGTGGCGAGATCGCGACACGATCTCGCCGCGGGCTAAATATCTCGGCGCAATATTTTTAAATCTCGGTGAGATCGCGGCAGTCTCGCCGAGATCGCGCCGAGATCGGTGCGACCAATTCACGTAGCCTTCTTACGATATACCGACAAAGTCAAGATCCTCTCCAGCACCGCAGCCCGTCAGGATAATCCTTTTCGTGGAAATGTAATTGGCATAGGACCTGACTACGCGAAGAATACACAACACTGGTGAAAGGCTCTTGTTTCCTACAAGAAGCACTCACAAAAGAAGCTTGGGCAAGATAGAAAAGGGTTTATTGCCTACCCCGCTACCCTAAAGTACCTGGACGAGAACGGCAATCTGAAAGTAGTAAGCGATGAAGACCTCAAGAAGATGAAAGGCGAAATGGCTAAATATTCATAAGAGGTAAAGGAGACTTTTATTTACTGTTTACTCCGGTGTAAGGATCTACTGAACTTCATAAAGAAAGAACGCTATTTGGCCGTTTAGAAGGTATATAGTTTAGTATTCTATTCAACAATCCTCCTATTCATGCTCAGTTAATAAGATGTGGGAAAAGAATATTGATCCAGCGGGCTGAGTGAAAACCAAAGGAAAAACAGTAGGGAAAGAGTTAGGAGAACCCGAACCGCACGACTTGGGGTGGGCGGGTGGGTCGTTCTTCACTCTGTCCGCTGGAAGAGAAACTGAGCAAGAAAACTCGTTATCTCATCAGCTTTATACCCCCCTATTACGTAATCCTCCGGAGAATATCACTTTGAGTGTTAATCAGTCGTTTTGGATCTTATTTTGACTTCGCACGTGGATATGAGTATTGTGAATAGTATTCTATTCAACAATCCTCCTATTCATGCTCAGTTAATAAGATATGGGAAAAGAATATTGATCGCGCCCCAAATGGCAACTCACTCCAAACAATAACACAAAAACCATCCAAATTCATAACCCAACCCCAAAACTTACTCCCCCAAATCTCAAACCTCAACAAAATGATCGTTTAATTTGATTCAGTACACTTAAATAGACATCAATCTGACAAGGCTCTTTTACTAGATTGTTCAGTAGGAAAAGCACAAACGAAACGCTTCAGTTCATTAACGTCCTGCCACGGATTAATCACTTCCGAAGTTTCATTCGACGCCAATCTTGCTGAAGCACCAGAGGGATCCAAAACTTTAGCCAATTGAAGATAATAGTGGGCGGTATGACGCCTTGTCCAGCCCACATGGTCCATAATCTCTGCAATGTCTGCGCCTGTCAATGCCAGCGTAATGGCACAACCAGCCCGGAAACCATGAAGGGTCTCCCCATCGTCTGCCCCCATTTCATTCAGATACACCTTAAGTCGAGCTTCTGCAGTTGAGGACCCAAACGGGGAGTCCACAATTCCTCCTTCAGGGTTCGTCGGACGGAATAAATAACCCGTAGTCAGATCTATTTTGAGCCGTCGCGTAACTGCGATGTAATCCTCTATACCTTTAATGGGGCAAATTACCACTTGAGGATTTCGCCTAATACCAAAAACATTTTCATCCCCATCCCTTAAGGTCTTCCCCATACATGGTTAAAGAGAAGACCATCATCGTTAGGGAAACGCAAGATCTCTAGGACTTTAACCCGTCCCAAATCGGCTGGACGGTCACCACTGAAAAAGACGCATTTAAAATAAGCTTGATCTCGAGCCACAATGAAACGCTACATTGGCGATAAAGCTTCCGTGGTCAGTTTCGTCTGTAAGTGCAAAGAAAGTTGCGTTAATTTGTCTACAAAAATTGAGTAGCTTGTTTCGGAGTAACCCTCGCTTGTAACTGTTCGGCAGTAACAAGACGCAAATAATCCTTCAGTAACCTATCAGAAGCCGGATTTCCTAGACCAAGTCGTGTATCCCACTCGCCATCCCTACCATTGGCATGAAAAATACCGCGTAGCTTTCCAATATAGGAGTCCACCGTCTTATATGAAAGTCTAACCGGGCAACCACACGAATGAGTACCTCGCTGACCCAGAAAACTACAACCATTACGATGTACTTGCGTTTTCCCATGTCTATCTTTGTAAATGAGAAAGCGGCACAAGTCCCGAGGAGTTACTGTAGATATGCCGGGTTTGCCAGGAAGAGCCGCCAAGAAATTCTCCAACTCTTTTTGAAGAGAATCCTTCTGCTTAGAATAAGTAGTCGCACGGTCAAAATTAGTCAGTTGCTGAAAACGCTTGTCAATCCCATCCAAATCAACTTCAACTGCGTTCACCGGCCGCACACTCAACTGCTTCCTCTTATATCCGCATCTTTGACAGAAACGAAAGTCCTGGTCATTGACATGAGCGCAAACCGGGCACCGCACTGACAAAACAAACAGTTTAGCCACAACAGGAAGCTCCTAGAACGAAGAAAGACCATAAGTCAGTCGACCCACCAGTTTAATGGTTGGAAATACTAGGTCGTTATTTACCCAGCAAATCAAAATTTAACAGCAAAGGCCACCAAATCTCCTGGAATCCCAGAGTGGGGAACCCATCCTTTCTTTGAAGGTATGAGTAAAGCTCCAGTATCACCCTTTCTGGCAAGCTTCAACGACTTTACCGAATAGCACTGAACCAATGGCCACCAGTATTTTCGGGGGTAAACATCTAGAACAACCACAGTGCAAGACCTTCTGTGGTTCTTGAGATGTCGTAACACAGGGCCAACTAACACCAGGGGAGGAAACACATATGGCCTTTCCAAAAACGTCTCCCCACTGGAAAGGTTTTGGGAAAAGAAATTGACTCCAGATGACCCGGGCGAAGGGAACAATGTAAAATGCGGCAAAATTCTTCCAGATTTGTCCCTCATCGCATTGGAATCAAGAGACATAAGGTCACAAGTGTGACCATCTGGGCCCCCAAAATGACACTGGACAACCTCCCACAGTGCAGGACACAACTGACTGTCCATTGCAGACAAATGACGGGAAGGCAAATCAGCTGGATTTTCAGCGCTAGGAATATAAGAAAGATGCAAAGAAACATTAAGAGCAGATGTTGTAAAGAATAACCTCTTCATAGCATTATTAAGTGACCTGCTCCGCTCTCCATAATTATTCCAAGAGTGAACGACAGCCTGGTTATCTACGCTCACATCCACCCAAGAATTTTTCACTTGATCCTGGAAAGCTAACAACGCTCTTTCTACAGCAACCGCTTCCTTCGTGGAGATATCCAAGGACTGTTCCTCTCGTGACCAATAATCTGAGACCTCTTGGGAAAACGGAGAGACCAGGGTCCCTCCCCAACCAGTATTCGAAGCATCAGTAGCTATCGAAACTCGTGAGTGTCGCTCATCCCTCCAGGGTAAAGGATCATCCCACTCCTCCAGGAACAGCCCATGAGAAACTTCCTCTCTTAAACCACTGCAAAGACGCACGGGTTTAGAAGTGCGTTAACCTCTAGAAATGGCTGCATTCATTTCTCTGGTGAAGAGCTGCGCCGCCGGGACTGCCTTAGAAAAAGACACACATTTTCCCACCAAGCGCTGAAGTGTCTTAACAGATACCTCCTCAGCCTGCAACACTTCGCGGATCAACCGCAGAAACTTTAATTTCTTCTCTGGGATAAGATGAAATACTTCAAGGGATGAATCTGCCAAGAAGCCCAAATAGGGCACAACTTTCTCGGGTTTCAAAATGGATTTCTTCAAACCCAAAAAGTAACCAAGGCTTATCAAATAGTAGGCCACAATAAATAATGCGGATTTAGCTGCGCGAATCTTTGCCCATCATCATCTGGGATATCCAAATAAGCTCCGCTGTTTAAAGGGACCTGGAGTTGCCCTTTATGGCGATCATCGATGTACAAAAGACATGGTATTTTCAGTGACCGAAAGAAATTGGTTGCAACCAAGCCTGTGCTGTGATAAATAAAAAGAGAGATTTTCCATCCAAAGGGTAATGTGTTGTATGTGAAGTACCATCCGCCCCACTGAATTCCAAAAAACGTACGACTGTCATTTGTCAATAGGATATGGTCATAACCAGATTTGTCGTCTGACTGTTTGAAAAGAGTCACGCGAAACATAACGCGGTAAATCCATTATACTGTCCAAACTAAAGGGCTTGTCTGTCCATAAGTTTAGAAAGCGAGCGTCATGACAGAGGCATGGTTTCGATGGCTCCACTGTTAAAGGGAGAACTAAATAAGGGGGTCCACCACACCCACTTTACCAACTAAAGATACCGCTCCATTTTCCATCCTTTCGAGCAATGTTCGTTGAATAAATTGCACAAAGGGTTTACATGATGCATTATTCAAAAACGCCTTCCTTGGAGGACGATCAGACTCATACGTCTCACCCTTAAAAGAGCCAGAGAAACTCCGGAAGTATGGAAAGATTGAAACTTTGCTCTCAATTAATTGGAGGATCTCAGACTCCTGAGGGGAAGGAAAATCCCCAATAATTGCTCTCCACAAATCTAGATGGTTATGCAGCTCGCCTGCTCTAAAATAACCTGAGTCTCTAAACAACAAATCTTCTACATTGCCAAGGGTCTCTCCATGAGCTACACTACGAACAGTCGATTCCATTCCCAGGTTCGCTGTCATCCCTCCGCTGATGGGGTTCCCTCGCCAGTCAACCCAACGAACTGACCTCTGAGGAAGTGTTTGCACATAAGAGACACGGGAGTCAAATTCAACATCTCGTTCCCATTCCCAGCCAAAGGTTGTCGCGTTAGTCTAACAAAGACAATTAAAGAGAGAGAACCAAATGACAAAGATGAGAAACACCTATGGTGACGAACCCCAAGTCAGCAGAGAGATGACAGCTTTGACCCAGTGTAACCGGGGGAGTTGATTTAGATACTCTTTTTCAAAGCCGTCAAAACCCTATGACTTATTAATGACCCACATTATGAAGACTACAATAAGTAACAAGAGATCACAAATTCATGAGTGTCAACAAGAAAAGAAAATACAGTGTAGCACTTTATTTCATGTTCCTTACATCAGAAGTCAACCAGACGCTAATCTCATTTAGCATAATAAGCGTATTAAATTGAAAAGCCAAAGCACTACTTTCTAACATCGGCAGAAATACCATTACCACTATCAGACAGTGTACGCATATCCCTTTTTCTCTTAAGACAACGCGCTCTAATGTGGCCCAGCTTATTACAGTAAAAGCAACGGAGACCTGGACCAGAAAGCGACCTATTTCCCCTATTTCCACGGGCTTCAGAATTAGATTTTCTCCCATACTGTCGTCGGTTCGACTTCTCTACTTTCGAGATGACATCAAGCACCTTTTCATGGTCCTTGTCTCCAAGCAATGGGAAAATATAGTTACGAAACTGATCGTTAGGCAGCTCTAATTTCCCCCGCAAAGTCTCATGGACAAGGTTGTAGTATCCCTCCTTCTCATGGTGGGTATCATGGGCTGCATTCTTCAGTCCCTCGACCAGTTCCATGGCTTCGAACCTATTAAACTCAACTATAGGGCGCGATGCCAGGTTCATGATACGTTTTAGCAGGTTGTCCACCGAAGACTTTGTCAACACGTCCATTGCCTGCTTAAGTTCCTGGTACTTTTCTTTCAAATTCTAAATAGTAAGGGGCAAAACAAACAGGCTATTAGATGCTAACCAACTCAAGGCTATAATATCACCTCCAATGTTAATTGATGTATAGCAAATTAACAAAGTGCTTCCAAAACACAACTTATTCAGTGAAATCTCTTATTATGTTACTTCTGCAAATCGCCTGCCACCAAAGACACATGTCTAAACATAGCCAACGAGGAAATACTCAACAATTAACACCTGACAGAAAAAGGGTTTCCCATGAAAAACGTTGCACAGCCCTGATGTCAAATCAACAACTACCACAACATTTGCAGACTACAACTCAGCCTTTTAAAACACATAGATGACTGTAAAAATAAACACGTATAGCTCGGATACGACTCTCCGCCGGGTAGTTTATACCCACAACCGAATCCGAGATCTCGCCCGCAGCTGAAGTCACAATGGACTCGAGAAATAAACTTGCAAACGACAACCATGCTTTTGTCATACAAATTGTCAGCGAAGCCTCGCCCATAGCTCGACACAACAAATCTTGAGAACAAACATTCGCAAATCTGGAACCATGCGAAACTTGGCGAAACCTCGCTCACAATCCATGACACAATTAACTCTGCTAACAAGCATTTCACAAGTCTGCGACAATGCCTTCGTCTTATAAAAGGCTTGGCGAAACCTCGCTCACAATTCAAGACACAATAAACTCTGGTAACAGGCATTTCACAAATCTGCAACAATGCCTTAATCTTACAAAAAGCTTGTGAAACCTCGCTCGCAATTCAAGACACAATAGCTTTGATAACAAGGCACTTCACAAATCTGCGACAATGCTGTCATCCCACAAAAACCTCGGCAAACCTCGCTCGCAATTCAAGACACAATAACTTTGATAACAAGGCACTTCACAAATCTGCGACAATGCTGTCATCCCACAAAAAACCTCGGCGAAACCTCGCTCGC
>OZ024893.1:30862247-31117247 GCA_964017195.1 Siderastrea radians
ACAAATTTAAAACTGTTGTCGAAGTGTCTCTAGGATGTGGCCTTTTCAACTAAATCTAAGTGCTGGGATATTGAAGAAATGACCTGTTGTGAATTGTGAGGCCATGGCAGTATAATTTCTAGGCTTTTTCAGTCCCAAAGGAAGTTTATTTCCCGAATCATAAACCAGAAATTTTATTAAATGTTAACTTTTTGGAGATTTGATGGTACTTTAACATTAAAAGTGCTAGTTGTTGACTTTTGATATTCTCACAACCTGTCTGCTTTACAATTTATTGAGATATTGTTGGGAGAAAATGAACACTGGTCAATCTTGTTATTTTAGGGGAAAACGTCAAGTCATTTTCTTATGCTTATGTGAATTGGTTTGTTGAATGGGTCCTTTATTTTTCGTATCTACCTCCAGGGTCAACAATATGCATTTTAAATTCACGATCTGTGCGCTTTTAGTCGCGTTACTATGCCTTTCATTCACAAGCCACCTTGTGCGGGCGAGAAGCTTAAAAGGTAAGTCTTGATAGAAAGGGATGGTGAATTAGAAGTTGTTCAATAATTTAACTGTCACGATGGGAGAATTACGTCTTATTCGTCTGTTAGTAAGTTATATCGAGTTTTAAAAAAGCTAGAGTATAGAAGAGACGTGTTATCTAACAGCATCCACTGAAACATAAACCGTATCCCACCTGCTAGTGAGGTCCATAACAAATAAAGTAGTGTAACTTCGATCAAATCAAACTTCTGAAAATATAGTAATGTTTTTGCTTCTGCCAGACTAAGGTAAGAAGGTTATACCTTTCACATAAATATACATTTTTGCGTTTTCATTTTGCAATGAATTATTTTAAAGAAAAAATATATGTTGGTATGGTACCTTATTAATGAAAGAAATCTGCATTAACCTTAGAGCTTTACACTTTTTTTTGTTTTTAGATCTAGCAAGTATTTCTAAAGGTAAGAATTTCTTTCCCTGCATTTATAAAGATCAGGTTTTTTCCCGAATGTGGCAGCACGTTGATTGCTGAAAATGTGTGCAAAGACGCCATCGCACGTCAAATTGAAGTTTGCGCACACGTGTTGGCAAATTCAATAGATTCAGAATATTGCTGCGGTAGAAATTTACGAAAATGATTTCAGAAAGCTCAACGAGTGGAAGGAGTTGGATTTAACTGTCCTTAGCACTAAGCAGACAACCGCTAAATTAGATAAGCAATCGCATGCTTTATTAGTTCCCTGTTATAAGGCTGACAATTCATATCTTACCAATATATCATAGAGAACCTGCCCAAGGAAATGGTAGAAATATGTTTTGGGCGGAAATGTCTCGCTTAGGCCCAGTTCAGACGCCGTACCTCTCATGTGCCGTACCAAACACATTTTCGCTCCTAGGTTGTATTAAGCGGCAAGCTTTGCCGTACCCTAAGATTTTGGCTTGCCTAATTGAAATCTGTCGAAAAAAACTAATTTGGACACCGTACAACTGCCAAAAAACTACGTACTACTTGGTAGGGCACATGAGAGGTACGGCGTCTGAACTGGGCCTTAAACGGTTAGTAAATCACTGAACTTTTGCAAATGTCTACATGACCAGCTGCTTACTCGGTTTTCTTTTTCTCAGATGAAAGTAATGACGTACAATCTAAAGACGATATCGACGACGAGGCTAACGAACCACAGGACGATGGCGACGAGGCAACAGACACAGCTGTCGATGAAGAAGCTGCAGATAGTGAAGACCCTGGTGAGAAAAAAATTAACTTGACAACTTATTTTCATGCCACATTCTCAGTGGTTTTTTCACCTAGTTCCTAACTTGTAGTTAGGACCATTTTTTGTGAAGTCATCTCAAAAGGGGAAAATGTACCGATTTCTATTGATACGTTCGTCAGATTTTCGATCTGGAAACTTCTACTTCAATTCTTCTTCGTCTTTGCCTTCGTGTTGTTTCCTTAAACTTTATATGCAGTCCATTCAAAAGTAATTTTGCCTCGCGATATCTTCGCTCCACGTGGTCTCTCCGCTAACATGTATAAATGAGTAAAAGCGAATTGATAGGGAATCCTGGTAAAATCAGATGCTGGGTGTAGGCCTGTGGTGAACTAGCAACACAGGGATACCATTCTCCTTGTCAATGATACAAAAACCTGACCTAAGTTGACAGTCGGGGATTCAGTTACCGCGAATGGCTTAACCATTTGCAGTTGCCATTGAAGCTCCTTTTTCCTCCTTTTTAAAGAACCATTAATCACTTTTTCTAAATTCCTGCACCTTTAATTGCTTTCAGAAAATAACGAGGAGGCTGTAAAGAGAGGATCATTAGCTAAAGATTATGATTTTGAAGGTAGGAGCCTTGAACGGCATTAGTTTATAAAGATATAGCTCACTCTGTCTCCATCATAGTTTCCCTCGAAGACCAAGTGTTATTATCCAATAACAAAGAAGTTTTAAAATCTGGACTGGAAATAAAGACGACTTCGGAAGGAGGTTGTCAGCTCCTTGTTGAGAAAGGCTTTACCAATAACCGCCCTTAAAGTTCACGTCAGACAATTGCTTTTCTTGGATAGTTCTCCGTTTCGAAGCAGATTAACATAAATAAAGCACTGCCAGCCCCCTCCCGGCTAATGTTTAAGGAAATATGGTAGTTCAGACATTGCTAATGTTCGAACAGATTTTACATGTGTGATTTGTAGTAAGACAGACAAAAAGTACAATGACAAATAACTCTCAAGTCAACTTTTCTATATCCCTTAAAGAAAACGCGAACAAGTTATTTTATTTTTTAGAATATAAAATAACGATTTAGCCAACCAGATTCGCGTATTCTCACAGACCACGGTAAATGTCTTCAACACGATAGACCATGTTCGTTCGTCTTGGGTGGCGCTCTGTATATCCGTGCGCATGTTTATTTTTGTTCAGACGTGTGTTAAGTAAACTTCCGTCAAATAATATAAAATGGTGAAGGTGTGCGTTTTAATAATTAATAAATTAACAGGTTTTAACTGAGGAATTCAATAAGGGATGGACCTTACCGTATGTACTTTTAAAAATATCTTGACTATGTCCATTTACTAACTCTTAAGGGCTTTTCTTAAAAAAAAAAAGATATCAAGAACGAAACATAAGGGGCGTTTATGAGGCTGCTCAATGGTATAATATTCCTTCCTGTTATGGGTAGCTTTAAACGACTGCAGGAGAAGGGTGTTAACAGCGGAGCCTGGAAGGGCGTACGATCACTTCACAACTATCATATTATCACCTGATCATTTCATTAACAATAACCCGTTGTTAGGCCTCTGCAAAATCAGAACATACACGACCTACTACGTCATTAGCGACCATAACGTGGTTTGCCTGGGTTCTTGTCACGTGGTCAACTACTTGATCGCCTTGCATAATGTGGTTGTCACACTTACATATGGCTTCGTCCATTTTTCCAATTCCTTCCTTTCTTATAATAAAGCTCTCTTTTTTGGCAAATATAGCAACCGAGAAGTCAACCGGAATTATAGTAAATGAGCAATTCCATGTAAGATGAGGTTCACAAAGTTATGGAGACTTGCTAGTGTCAAAAAAGAAAATTAGTCTCACGCTCACAAAGTCTCCATTGCCGTCACACCTTTATCCATTCATTATAACCTCATGAAATACGCACTAACAACGTTAAAAGCTTTGTTCTGCCCGGCTAACCATAAATTAACGCTTGCTAGGCAGCCTAAATATCAACTAACAATAAATATGCCTTTTTTAAAAAGCCTTTAATCCTTATCCTCTTCGAAGTTGATAGGAATATGAACAGTTTTGGTCTTCAAAGCAACAAAAGGACTCTGACATAAAATCGACTCGGTGCAGCTCCAATACTGTTGGAATGGTAATACGTTCGCTGCCTTTCGTAAGATTGTGACAGCTGTCACAACGATCTAAATTTTCTGTAAGTGTTGGACTAGCTTGGGGTCATCTTCGGAAGAAGCTCGAGCAATCTATGGTTGTCTTAGATATTTTGGAGTCCTTCGAAGTATAACCAAAACAATTCGGACCTAATGAACCTAAAACACTTCCTAACCGCCCTTGCTTCTCTATTCTTCTCTAACATTTCTTATTCCAGGTTTTCAAACCTTTTCTCCGAAGCCATATATAGTGTGTTTCGCCATAAACCCAAGACCAGTGGCAAAGCCCACAGCACGCCCAACCATTTCACCAACAGGTATAAACAACAACTGAGTTAATGTGTTACTTCATGTTCAGCTATACTCAAAAGGAGGATTTTAGGTGGCAGGATAGAATTCCGCTAAAAGTCCTCTCTGTTTGGTGCTCAGCTCAACATCTCTATCTTCACACACGTTCATCTTGCTAAGCACTCATGTTGACTGATTCTCTGATTCTGATTTATGATGTACAAGCAGTGACACCCTCACCGTGGTACAAGGGGGGGGGAGGGGGGGGGCTAACCATAAACCTAACCCTCTTCTTGAGTTTTTAGTATGTTACAATATGTCGCAAGAGATTTCACCTTTAGTAGAAAGACTGTGATGTGCTCTACAACATGAGGTATATGTTATGGGTTGTGGCGCAGCTGGGGGCCTGTAACGTCACCTCAGATGGCAGCCAAAATTAGAAATTGTCAAAAAGCGGGAGAAATTGATATGTTTGATGCTAGGCATGTAGAATATGACATAATTAAGCACTTTGCTTCTTTTCGTCAACATTTTGTCCTTTTGTCACCTAAAAAGGTGAAAAACCCGCGTTTGTACTAAAAATGGCTTGAAAAACTGCTACTTATGACGTCATATCTCGTAACCATAGTAACCGATTCTCACCAAACTTGTGTCAAAATGTGTCTAAGGAATATGTGTACAGCTAATGAAAACGGCAGGTGCAGATGAAAACTCATCTTGGAAATATTCAAGAACTTCCGTCAATTTAGGATAGGTGTGTGCAGTTTCTTAAACCCCGACCCTATTTAAGGATAGAAAATCGAAAACTGATACCTTTTTAAATTTAAAACCCATAAAATGACACCCTATTCAAAGGATGAACGATCACTAACAATTGTGTGAACAAGTCGTTTTTATTTCGTTTCTGTAACATGGGAAGTTTGGCATCAAGCATAGAATACTAGACTAATCCTAGTTAAACAATACGCCATCAAAACCATGGTTTCTGTACTGCAATTTTGGTTAGTACAAAGATAAGGAACCCTATCTCAGGATAACACCAGGATCACAATTCCAAAAAGGGGCCAGATGGACTGAGAACCTCAAAAACCATACCCTATTCCGCGACACTAACTATATACAACAACAACAAGCTTTATTTGCATGACTGTAAATTTGTTGCAATATTGCAAAAGCGTAGAACTTATTAAGTAATAAAAAAAAGGACAGATATAAAATTAGTTACATTGATAGCATTTTGTGACGTGAATCAAAACAAGATGAGATAAATTTAATTAATTGCATGTTCACAAAAAAATTGGAAGAATTCATTAATTCTAAAATCAAATCAGACACTGGTAGCCGGCTAACATTTTGGATGAAAGGTTGTATTTTCTTGTAAAAGTTATCTCTCGTTGTTGCGTATTTGGAACAATAAAGGAGAAAATGAATTTCTTCTTCGGTTTGATTACAATCACAGACTGGGCAAAGCCTATTGTCTCTGGACGTATCGTTATATCTGCCCAGTTCGATCATTAGTTTATGATTACTAATACGTAATGTAGTTAATGTTCTCCTATCAGAAACTCTCCTAGTTAACTCTAGATAACTGGAAGTGGCATATTCGTTCTTAAAAGATTTATAAAATTCTAGTTTTTGAGAATGCTGTAGAGTATGTTGCCAATAAGAAATATATTTCTGTTTCATTAACTGTAGAAACATTGTCACTTTTGCGGTGTCTACTAAATCAGGACTAAAATTACCAAAATTAAATATTCGGATATTTTCATCAGATTAGAGTAAAAACTATTTTTATCAGCGGTGTGAAGTTCTGATGAAATTAAAAAAGATTGTCTAACAAAAGAATCCGGTTGCTTGTTTTGGAGATATAACAAGTAGTTGAGGATTCTTTGATTAATGGCAATAAGTAGAGGAAATCGACCAAGTTCAGCTCTACATGCAACATTAGAAGCCTTACTAACTTACTAACTTCAAGATAACGTTTACAAAACTGTAGATGTGTTCTTTCAATTTATGAACCATCCCAGGCCTTAAAATCAGATTTAACATAACCACCGCAAATTTCACTATTATAGAGCAAAATTGGAGATATCATTGTATCAAAAATCTTACAGGCCAGAGACGGTTTTAATTTACTAAAATTTGTGTGTCGTCTCAGACTGAAAAGGGCATCAAGTGCTTTCTCTTTTAGGTGATCAAGTGAGATTTTAAAATTTCCTGAAGAAGATATTTTGGTTCCAAAATAAGTATAATCTTATAGAACATCAATTGCTTGATTTCCTATATAAAATGTTTGTTCAGAACATTTTTTTTACACGTTTTTGAAAAACCATTATCTTGGTTTTTTTGGGATTTACGCTCAACATCCAGGTGTTGCAGTATGTGGCTAATGTGTTAAGACAATTTTGCAGGCCTGTTTTGGAACGTGATAAAATAATTAAATCGTCGGCATATAGAAGAGCGTTTAATTTTGTACCGTTTGGTAGAGCAAAAGGATCAGACAGAATATTTTCAAATGAGAACGGTAAATCGTTAATATAAAGGTTGAAAAGTAGTGGACTTAAAATACAACCTTGTCGTACACCTCTCGTATATTAAAAGGGTCGTGTTTGATACTGATCAATTTTTATTGAACAAGAAGACTTAGAATAAAGGCTTTTAATTAAATTGTAAAAGGAGCCTCCCAAATTAACTTGCAATAGCTTATTTAAAAGCCCATTATGCCACACTGAGTCGAAAGCTTTCCTAAAATCAACAAAGCAAGCATAAATTTTGCCATTGTGATTATGGACGTACTTGTCTATTAAAGTTCGGAGTGTGAAAACGTGATCTGCTGTACGATTGTTAGGCATGAAGCCGATCTGTGACTTGTGTATTGGTGGTGACATACTCGAGTAGCCTGTGATTTAAAATAGAACAAAACAGTTTTCCCAGACAACTCGAAACGCCACGGTAATTTGACGGATCGCTTCTTCCACCCGATTTGTAAATTGGTGTTTTGAGACCACCACACCATGTCTGAGGCATGGAACCTGAATTTAGAACTGCATTGAAAAGTTTGTAATATACGGGCATCAGGTCGTTTATACTAGCTTTAATCATTTCAATTTTAATTTTATCTGAATAAGAAGATGTGCTGTTCTTTAACTTTTTGGCAGCTTTTCGTATTTCATTTTCGGTAATCAAGTAATCTAACAGGCGAAATTGTTTTTTTCGATCCTCTTCTTCTTGAAGTTCGTTACAGATTTTCTGCTGAATGGGATTAAGGCGATCATTAGAGTGAAGAGATTCAAAATGCAGCAGCCAATTTTCTTCTGACAGTAAAGGAGTATCTTCTACGTTAACAGTGTCATCCATTAATTTTTGACATTTCCAAAAATTTGTCGCATCTGAATTTTTAACAGCTTCCTCCAAGCTATGAAGCTTGCTATTGCAATAGTCGTTCTTTTTAGATTTAAGTAAACTTTTGTATTGCATTAGAATAACGTGGTAAAAGTTTTCACGTAAAATTGGGTTCAGGGGGTCTCTGTGCTTGTTGTTTGCCAATTTCCTCAATTCATCTCTTTTTAATCTACATTCCCAATCAAACCATTTTTTGTTTGATGATGACTTGATACGCTTAGGCTGTTTTGTGGTTTTAATATTTAAACATTGTCTTATATATGGGAGGACCCCCATGGGGAGTAAGACTCCTTATTTTTTAAACTGAAAATCACTTTTTGTTGCAAAGAATGATGGCCGGAGCAAACCTCGAACCCGAGTCGAAGACCTTCTAACAGGATCCCTATCGGTACAACCAACGCCAGCTGCCTGAATTCCAAACTTTTAAAGTATCTGTATTTCTAACACCAACAGAGAGCTAAACCCTCTTGCCAAGTTAAAGATGTCATAGAGTGTTTGTCTGTTGTGTTTCTACCTCATCTGAGAGCAGAGTAGCCACTTAGCCACTTATGTGTTGTGAAACTGGTTTTACTAAAAACGTGGTAACAAAATTAAAGGGATGGGTCCTTGGGGGTACTCCCTTATATGACCTGAACGGGGACGTGCGGCCCGATAGGGTATGGTGTTCAGTGAGTTTTCTCTTGAATGGGGTATCGATTTCATTAATTTGTGTCTGTAACAGGGTATCGTTACAGGACCTTATGTATCCGATAATTTACATAAACTTCACCATAAGCCGACTTTTTACCAGTTTTCCAATGTTTCACCGACTTTTTTACCAGTTTGCCAGTATAGTCCATTCTTGCATTAAAGAGGGTAAGAGGTGGTTAAATGTCTTAGACAGGGTCCGAAAAATCTGAATTCTGTCTTAAGGACGGTGCCTCCTTTTCTTACTGCGCATACGTTCTGCGCATCTCGGGATATTCTGGTTTCTTAAGTAATTTGCCCACCAATACAACAATATTTTTGCGCGGGTTAAAGACTATGTGGAAAAAGCAGATCTTTAATAGCAAGGGCTATCAGAATCCAAAAAGAAAATTGCGCGTAACCGCGCATTTTTCAGAGATAATTGAGCTTAAATTTAGAAAGAAATTACCATACATTCTCTGTATTTTAACGCTTTTTTAGAGTTATAGTTGATTAATTATTTCTGAAAAATGCGTGGTTACCCACATTTTTCTTTTTGGATTCCAATAACCCTTGCTAAGATCTACTTTTTCTCCACAGTCGTAACCTTTGCAAAAATACATCTGTATTAGGAGGCACCGTCCTTAAACAGGGTAGGAAAATCAGATATTTGGGCCAGGGCCAGGGTCAGGGTTTGTAGCGCCCCGACCGCACCGCCCACCCAGATCTGCTGGGTACCCTCCCCCCGGGGGCATAGGTGCTATCGAATATGCCGTGTAAATGCAATGGGTCGATCAACAAAACTAACTGGATCCACTGCATCACGTTATATCCCTGCATCATGTAGCACACTTATTATTAGCGAATATTTGACTACCCTCTCTGGTATTACGAAAATGAAACAAAGTGTTTTGCGCTAACTGTAAAGTACGGACCGCCTTGTTTGATTGACAGATGAAGCTGCAGAATCCGGAAGTGGAGGAGAGAGCGGAAGTGGAGAATCAACAGCACCACCAAGTAGGCCTTCTAATCTCTTCAGTTATCATTCATTCATTCATTTATTCATTCCTTCCTTCCTTCCTTCCTTCCTTCCTTCATTCCTTCATTCATTCATTCATTCATTCATTCATTCATTCATTCATTCATTCATTCATTCATTCATTCATTCATCCTTTGTTTTTGCTCGGTTCTTCGTTGTTTTTTTTGACACTTGTAAAAGCAAGAGGGGAGGAGAAATTTCTCCTTGTCTCAGATTTCTACCAATGCGTTAATTGGCACACGACTTACTATCTTAAGGTCGGTTGTGTTGTCTATGCTTATTTTCTCTACCACCCTTTCACAAACTTTAACTTTCGGACGGAATAGATCTTGTGAGATGTCATAAGATGTGGCAAGAATAATTATAGGGTAACGGTAGCTGCAATATCGATAACTACACATTTTTTTTATTCATTTACTTTTTCCTTCAGCTGAGCCAATGTGTCCTCCACCATGCGTTCGTCCACCAGGTCCCGAGCACTGGGTACCACGCCCCCGCTACGAGCCCGGTCCCGCTATCCCTCCACCTCCGCTTGAGCCACCACCACCCCCTCCCCCCTGCCCTCCAATGTGTATGCAAGTATGCGCTCCAACCTGCGACCCAGGCTGCTGCCAGGCCCCAGTAGTCATGCCACCACCCCCACCCCCGCCGGTTCAAATTTGTCAACCATCGTGTGCCCCCACATGCTGTCCAGCACCACCACCTCCTCCACCTCCTCCACCCCCACCCCCACCAATTTGTCCTCCCACATGCGCACCCCCAACATGTGCTCAGAACTGTCCCGTGATTTGCTGCAAGAGAGGCGATTAGATGACAATCTGAGAATTCCATCGACGAACCGATCGAGAACATCACGATAAAAGAGCTGGGACAAGAGGAGCAAAATGGATTATTTCTATCTCGTTTTATGGTCTACAAAATGACATTTCTGTACATACCGTATAAACGTCGTTTGCTTTGTATCTGAGAGCATCTTTTGACGATAAAATTGTATTGTTTAGTTCAATAAAGTGCTGTAGGGTACTGAATATTTTGGCTTTAGCAAATGTTTGTTATTAGTATGTCATGGAACAAGAGATTGGATGATGGAGGTCCATGGCTGTAATCAGTTTAATGGCCCAGCTTCGAATTAACCAAGACCGCTGGACAAAAAGACAAAAGACGCATTTGTACAGGGTTAGTTTCAACCTGAAGTAAAATATCTACAAATACAGTAAGAAGAAAAACTCTTCACAACTTTGTGTACTGTTTTATTTTAAAATTCACAATTTCTTACTGATATTTGTGCTTATTTTACTTCAGATTGAGACCATGGCTTGTAAAAAAGAATGCCTCAAGTATTTTTTTATTCGGCAGACTTTGAGAACTCGAATCTGGACTAATTAAAAGCACTGTCCAAAATGTTTTGTATGACGTTTGCTCACTACAGTCGGATAACCCAGCCAAAGGAATTGTTTTCTGTCAGGGTCCCTGTTGTTGTTACTCAGTTCGTCAAATAAAATTCAAAACCTGTGGTTGTAGTTTGTGCACGGTCAAGTCAAGAAACGCTAACAAAGAGAACAAAACAAGCAAGAAAAGGAATTTTGTATTTAAGGCATAAAGCTTGTTACGACAAACAAAAAAGTACAACATTGGGAACAAGAAATCGAAATGGAGTAAGACCTGTGGTAATGTGAAATGAGTCTAGTTTCCGAGTATTCGTAGGTGTTACCATTCAAGTAAAAGCCGCTGTTCAGACCTGTTTAGGGCTGCACTTGTTGCACTTAAGGTTGCAACCTCGTCCCCAGGGTCTTCTCGGTTTTCAATAAGGCGCGGGGCTGCCGCCACTTTGCCAACAAAGAGGATCATGGGGACGAGGTTGCCAAAGGTTGGTGCAAGTTCGGGTGGACGTGTGGAATTTGCCATTTGTGAATAATAATTTCTGAAATTTCATATCCAGGAACCTTAGATTTATTCCTTTTCAAGTATAATAATTTGGTCGTGTATCGACTGTCAGATTCACCCGAAAGTTGTGGTAACAAGGGAAAGATCAGATCCCTTTGCGGCTTACTATTCAAAGGCAGGTGTCAAGGGCTTCTATTATAGGTTATTACACTTAGAGCTGAGCCCTGCATATTACTAGAACACCGAATTAGTACTGACACACCTTCGTATGGACCGTTTTTTTTGCCCGCAGCCATACTTTGTCTCTAATTAACACGCGTAATTTGGACACCCGGTTATAAATATTTTCAAGACAGTATCCATAAAAACAGCCGGGCTGTATCAAAATAAATGACTATTATTATATGTATAGTGTGACCATTTCTCGTAAAAGGTCCAAATTTTTAAATCGCATGTCTCCTACACAATCGGAGTACAATATCAGATCATGTAGTCACAGTAACTCTTTTACTTTCAAAGCTTCGAAGGATAAAAACTAAGAAGTTCACAATATAGGAATGCACTGCTCAGTTGCTTTCGTATGAATTGCTACATTTGAGGATTCATCCAGCAATTCGAATAATTGAACCTCTATGTTTTTTACCTTTATTTCAAAAGCGACACTTAAGGGTTTCATACATGGTGTCAAAAGCAGCACTGTGTACATCATAACAAACAGTACCACTGGGAAGCACAGCGCGGTAACATTTATTTGAATGGAAATAAAACGTGGAATTTCTTTGCAATGCGACTCAAAAGTAAGAACCAAGCCCAGGCATAAACTCTGTAACTGGAACGTTTTCCATTTTGACCACTGATCAAGATACGACATATTGCTTAGCAACATTCGCTAGCAAAAACCACGAGCTCCGTCAAATACTTGTGGAAATTCGGTTTTCTATTTAGAGTCCACGTCTTTTTCGGCCAGCGGAGTGTCACCTGCAGTTTTTTGAAGAGCAAATAATTAGTTGATATATTAACGACGGTTTATATTTCCGAAATCCACATCTCTACTTCAGACTACTAAGAAAAACAAACCCAATTTCAGACCAGATTGTCTAAAAAACAATACACCTTTGGGGGGTTGGAGAGTCACGTATTTTTATAACCGCTCCCGGGGTGCGTTTACGAACCGTTCCGCATCAAACATTCATGGAATAGAAAAACAACCAGCTCTTTTCTGTGTAAACCATTCCAGGTAGGATTGTTGACAAAACACTGGTCTATGAATGCCAACCAGACTACGGCAATCCCCTTTATTATGACGTAATGTGTTTCAAGTTCACTGAACCGTGATTTCCTTTTTCACCCTTTAATTTCGCCGTGGGATAAAAAGAAAACTTTGACTGGTAAGTGTGTCTGTTTGTCTTATTATTTGTTTTATTCTTTGCAAACGAGAATTAACAGGGTGTTTTTATTGATTTTTCCTTATATTTTCTCGGTTGACATCACAATTAAGTGTGGATCGATATTTGGTACCTGCAACGTTCTCGCTTGTTAGGTAAAATCGGATTTTCTGCTCGCTTCAGATGGTCTAAGAGATCATCAAGATGACCCGGATTTGGCTTGCTTCAGCGATTTTGCTCTGTTTCGCTGTCACGCTCCTGAAGTCTGAAAAGCTAAACAATCGTGAATCAGGTAAGTTGAATAACTCAGTTTTTGACCGTTAAATAAGTCACTTACCTCTAAGTCAGACGACAATTATGTCAGATATCAGAGTTATTTCGTGTCATAAGTGCTGTCTCGAGTTTAGAAGGACTTTCCAATATCTTTTTTAATAGATAAGGAATTATATTTATTGCAGTCGCATAATGAAAAAAAGAGTGACTTATCTTGTTGGCCGGTCAGTCAAATTTCGCAGTTATTTTATAGATTGAGGCTTATCGCAGGATGTAAAAGATTTTCCAATAATCGATCCAGTTCGATGTCTACTACTAATCCTTTTTTTTTTCTACCAATACAAAAGAGAGGTTGGTTTCATTTTCCGCCTAAAATCGTTTACAGAATTGAATCACGGCTTTGTTGAATAAATTTGAATATTGTCGGTTTAGCTGGCAGGTCATCAAAGCCAAGAAATGCGGTGACAACAAGTTTAGGATTTTCAAACTAACACTTTTTCACAAACTCTGGCGTATTAGAAGTGTTGTCACTGAGAAGTTGATAAAATCCATATCTGTCCTACCGAAAGTACTGGCAAAAGCAAATATCTGATAGTTAGAGTCAAAAGGAGTGTCCTTTCACGATAAATGGTGTTTATGATTGAAACAATCGGGTGAAAATGAGTCTATCCTTTCATCAAATTCGATTTTGTAAACGGAACGAGGGTTTTTCAAGGGAGTATAGAATATCGCGTGCAGGTACAAGGAGACCCAATTTGTTTAATTGTCATGAATTGTTTCTCAGTTGCCGGCAGTAATTGTTTACGACAAAATATTTACGAAACTATACAGCTATGCTATTGATAGTACTGTATCTTTTTGAAGTTCACATAGAGCCAAAAGCAAGCTATAAATTCAATAAACGTACCCTGTATCCCATGCTCCCGTATGTTTTCTACTAACTGCTTTCATTTGCAATAACAACCGATCTCGTTACAGAGCCCGTGTGCGTTTCAGTTCAGGCCGGCCTCTGGGAAGGAGACTACATAACAGTTGCTTTAATTATACGTATGCTCATATGTTTAACCGCTGTGAATCTTGTTCGCGGAATACCAAAATATTTAAAAACCATTCTCCGTTCCAAGAGACAATTAATGTAAATGTCTAGTAAGGGGAAATTAAACATTTCCACTCTCAGAGTCAAGGCATCTGTCAAGTAACGCGGTTTTAACTTTCGAGTTAACTAACTTTGTGAATGAAGTCCTGAAGTGTGACCATTCATATGAAAGCTACTAGCAGTATTTTACGCGTGCTGTTTATTTTTAACAATATTCCAATTTGTAACTTGCACATTGACGCGTTTAATTGTTACCATTCTTAGGAAAACATAGCAGAAGTGTTCCAGCTTTACAACAAATTTCTCGTTTGGAGGATGTGAGAAGCCATATCGCAAAACCAGGAAAGAAACAGGACGACAACAAAGATGATGAAAAAGATGACAAAGAAGATGAACATAAAGAGGACAAAGATGACGAAAGTGATAAAGACGACGAATTTGATGACAAAAGAGATGAAAAGAAAAAAGATGATAAAAAAGAAGAGCAAAAAGAGCTGGACATGGTTAAAAAGATAGAGGATGATGTGAAAGAAAAGAAAGAAGATGAAACTAAGAAAGAAGACGATAAAAAGAACGAAGATGAGAAAAAGAAAGAGAATGATACAAAGAAAGAAGACGACAAAAAGAAAGAGGATGGGGACAAGAAACAGGAAGAAACAAAGGAAAGAGATGACAAAAAGAAAGAGGACGAGGACAAGAAAGAAGAAGAAACAAAGAAAGACGATGACAAAAAGAAAGGAACTCCGAAAGGTAGCCAACTATACATAAGGGCATAAAATACTTAATTAGTTAGCTAGTTGGTCAGTAATAGTTTCTCACGTGATCACTTAGTGAATCCCTGGTGCTATTTTTTCATATGTTAGACTAATTACTTCGGGAGTCAATCACTTACATCCTACGTTAGTCCGTCGATCATTAGTCTGTCAGATAGTTTCCTTGGTGATATTTGTTCTTAAGCCAAATAGATTCAAATGAAGTTTTTTCTCTTTTTTCCCAGCCGATCCACCTAAGAAAGAAACTCGCAAGACACACAAAGACACGCCCAAACCAAACCTGAAAAAGCACCAGGACAAACCAGCTGCCACCCCGGCTAAGCGCCCTGCTCCCGTCCAGAGACCCCTTGTACCACCCCGCCCAGCATATCGACCCTACCAACCTTATCAACCCTACAACCCGTACCAACACCAGTACAACACGGCACAAACCGGAATGCCACCTATGTCCGCCATGGGAGGCGCATGTCTACAGCAATGCTGGAAAAAATGCACACCAATATGTATCCAACATAGATGTTGTATGCCAGGGATGAGTAATCTCCCAATGCCGGTTCCTCCTCCTCCTCCGGTGTACATACCCCCACCCCCTCCACCTCCTCCTCCTCCTCCACCTCCACCTCCTCCTATAGTAGTGTATGCCTCTCCCCCTCCTCCTCCCCCCATGCCTATGGCATATCCTCAGATGCAAATATGTCAACCGTCATGTGCCCCGGCATGTTGCATGTCTCCCCCGGCTCCGGTACCTCCTGTACCCCCTCCACAACCAAGGCCAGTACCCCCTAAGCCAGTTGCACCTCGTCCTAACCCCGCCTGTAACCCGGCTTGTGCCCCACAGTGCTGCATACCTACGTCCTATTCATATCCCGCACCTTACCCCGCCCCTCAGGCCCCAAGTTACATAACAATGGCACCCCAAAGCCATAACTTATGCGGGGGATACCCCGGATACCCCGGATACCCCTGTATAACTGGCAACCCCGGAACAGTAGCGCCAGCAACACCCCCTAAACCAGTTACTACAACGCCAAAGAAAACTTGTGCTCCAATCTGCATCAAGTTCTGTCTGACTGTCTGCCCTCAGGATTGTTGCAATGCTAAAGTGACGAACGTGCAAGTCGTCAAACCGTCTGCATCAACTTCTGTCACAGTAGCTACTCCAACGCCTACTGCCTGCCCAGCAAACTGTGGTCAAGTATGCGCCACTCAATGTCCTCAAGTAAGTGTGAACACGCTATTTTCGGTCACAATGGCTGCGGTTACACTCATCCTTTCACTCCTGTTTGTGTCCACTGAAGTTCGGATTAAACTGGTGAGATTTCCCAAACTGATTTTGAAAGACAATGAGAAGGAAATAGCACCAGAAGGAAAAAGCAAAACTCAGACACCTGATTTACCTTTGTGATTACTAGCACCACAGGAAAGTACTGCTTGGTAGCTTTCCATTGAAGAGCCACAAATTAGGTTTCATCCTACAACTCAAAACGTAGAAGCACCTTGCACAACATTTTAAACAGCACCGCAGGAAAGTACTGCACAGGAGCTTTCATTTGAAAGGTTACGCTTAAGGATTTCGCTTACAGTCTTAAAGGTGGGGTCACCTTGACATGAATCCAAGTTTGGCTCTTGAAGCGAAAAGTCTAAGACAAGTCAGAATTGTAGGCAAGTCAGTTAGCGTTATGACGTCATCTTTGCTACAGGTAACATTAACAACAGACCCTTGAAGGATCTTCGGCTTGTGAATGCATAGTAACAGTGACAATTTTATAGCGAAATTCATCATCAGTATCTAGAAGAGATGAAAACGAAAAGTTTTGTTGAATTCAATAACACCCAGGAATGGTTCATTTGTGACTTCTGAGTCTTTTCGCTGTACATCACATGAACTGTTCATTCCTTTAGTCACTTTGAATTTCCACTTTCATCTATTCATAAATTCGCTTTCAAGTTCAACGGTGAGTGAGATGTGACGTCAGCTTATATTAGCGCCCATCAGATCGTCGTTATGGTCTCCACCACCTTTCCAACCCAGGAATGAATAACAAAGACATAATTGAAATTATGAATATATGAATTTCATATATTTGAACTGCGGAACGAAGAAATAAATGTAAAGGAGATCCTCGCAGTTTTTAACGCAACTTATGCAGTTGCGAAAAGAAAGCCTGAAAAAATCAGGCTTGCCGGGATTCGAACCCTGACCTCTGCGATGCCGGTGCAGCGCTCTAACCAATTGAGCTAACAAGCCAACTGGGAGCTGGTCATTAAATTGGTTCGTAATATAGTTGGCTCTATTGGTTAGAGCGCTGCACCGGCATCGCAGAGGTCAGGGTTCGAATCCCGGCAAGCCTGATTTTTTCAGGCTTTCTTTTCGCAACTGCATAAGTTGCGTTAAAAACTGCGAGGATCTCCTTTACATTTAAAGACATAATTGATATCTTTCCAACAGAGTTGTTGTACTTCTGGGACCCAGGCTCCTGTCACAAAACCAGCTTCAGCAAAACCTACCCCGTCCGCTGCCACTGGTAAGTAGCACACGGGGTACATTTTGAATATGCGCAAAGACAAGTTATGAGACATAAGTGATTGCCAGGCAATTCTATAGTTGGTCACAATTTGGGAATGTGATCGGAAAAAGGCTGAGGATTTCCTTCTCAAACGTTTTGGATGTTTATGAAGTAACGTGACAATTGAGAAGTTGATGTATTCATATTCAACATTTTAGTCCGGCGTTTCTTTGAGCCTTCTTTATATATAGGAATGAGTTTGAAAAGGTGTTAAATCTAGGACTAACTGAACACCAGTAACTTAATTAATAGAACGCTAAGGCGCTTTACTCATGGAGATTCTTACGGTAGTGGGCTGTACGCGTATTCTCCTCGGAAGCTTTCAAAATCAATAAGGATTGAGTCCCTGATGAGGAAAATTGTGCTCATAAAATAGTTTTCAGACCTGGTAGTGTTATTGCGTGGTTCGAGAAGCGGGCCAGAGATTGTGTCAAAAATTCGAGGACAAATTTATCAAGTCTACAAAATTTCAAGCTGATTTAGAATAACATTTTAATAAGTTTTTTGTCCACTTCGTTTTTATAGTTAAGCCTACGCCAAAGGTGACAACCCCCAAACCAATCACTTGCCAGTCGCCTGTCTGCTCTCAGCCACAGACCTGCCAACAGACATGTCCTAAACCTGCGTGCTGTAAGCGATTTAATGATATGATTGACAACTGCCCTCGAATCTGCTACAGGACATGTGCACAAGTGTGTCCTCGCCGCTGCTGCGGACCTCATCCGCCAATAAGGAACATTGGACAAAGGCCCAAAATAAATGATGTTCCCAACGCCCCCGCATGCCCCAAGATTTGCGCTGATGTATGCGCCCTTGAGTGCCCACACAGGTGTTGTGGCCCAGGCTCCTTCAAAAGGTCTTCTATCGCGAAGGCGACACCTCAGTTGGCTTACTTGAAGAATAGCTATGCGTATACGGGAAGAAGGTCTCAGGTTCCCCTTTCGCGTTACAGTAAACCGCGTGGATTTGGACTGAAGAAGAAGCGACATGCGACGCACTAATGTTCCTCACTTGACAACTCCTCAGATTATCCTATTTATTTTTAGGAGTGCTCAGACTTGAAAAAAGTAAACTTTTCTTTAGTACCTCACGATCCCCAGGCCTTTTTACTTCCAGGAAGGATCAGTTTCAAACTTGAAAAAATGACACTATTGAATGAAACAGTAACGATCATAAAATACTGCTCAATTGCATGGTTACTTTTTCACCTACATATGCAAAGCGGACTGAAAAAAGTTTCTCCTGAAAGAGGTTTATATAGGCGTGAAGACAAATAAGAAACGAAAAAGCCTTAGATTTATGGTTCTCGACCACGCTGACACTGTTTCAATTCCTCAGCAAACTTTCCAATTTCTTATTCAAGATGTCGTTGAAAATGGGGAAAAGGATGACAGAGTTCTTCACTAAAATGCGAGCTCATGTACTCTTGCAGTGTCGAGCGAATGAAACCTTGGGCGAGGTGCACATTGGGTACATGGTTAGGAAAGAGTTGGGCCTTCATGTTTCGACAACTGTAAACATTTCTTTTTCTATTTCGCTTGACTCGCTTGCAGACTATGCATGTTATGAAAATAACACACAGTTAGGCGAAAGTTATGTCATTAATTATATAGCATGCTGTGTATACGTATCATTCCTGTACAAATTTTGTCACGTATGTCGACACGCATCTTATGCTATGCATAAATTATAATATTCTTCTAACATAAAATTTCAATGTACATGTTTTGACATCATGACACACATGCATCTATTGTCATGTATGCATGTCTGTTATCGGGAGTAGAGGTATTAACGTCATTTTCTCGTGTAAATACTATGATTGAGCTGCACATTAAGTCAGATTTCATACTCGGCCAGATAGTTAACCTCACATTTAACAATGCTAGGAAACTGTACGCATAATTAAGTATAAAGTCAGTATTAAGTTGATCAGTGCTTCTTATTGTTCGTCTGTTCGTTTGTCTTTTGAGGGGGGATGGGTTTGTTTCAATATTCCGCAAGACTGACATGAACAACCGTTGTGAGAAAGGAGCAAAATAAGTAGTAAAGGGTTTGAAGGTGACGTCACAAATCCAAAATGGCCGCCTCGCTCGATCTGGTTCCATCAAGGCGGACACGGGTGCTTTTTCAAGGGGGATCGTTTTCGTTCGGGTAAAAGTCACCCGCTTGCTTCATTAGCAGCTTCTCGAAGCTGCCAATCCGGGAAGATTTGGTGCTGGAACCAACGGCGAAGGACGCGAAGTCGGCCATGCTATTTGGTAGGTTATTTCGATTGAAAAGGGTTGACACCAAATGGGAAGGGGTGGGATCAGATCAGCCAACTCATCTTTTATCAGCGATATACCGTCAGGGAATAACCCACCCTCGTCAAGGCATAACAATAACCGTCCCACGGACGAGATCTCGTGGTTGTTGCAAAGGGATCCCAGCGTGACAAACTAGCACTTAAGTTACGCGACAATAGAAATGGCCAATTGAGTGTACATACCAGATCATACATTATCCTCGTGTTTCTTAACCGTCTCAAAGCCTTTCTACCGCATTTCACCCAGTCTTTAGGTTTCCGAAACCGTTAACCTTCCATTAGCACACTCAACAAGCGCCTCCGTATTATATCAAAATAGAATAACATGTCCCTTTTCTCGTCTCTTCTTAAGGACGGTGCCTCCTAATACAGAAGTGTTTTTGCAAAGGTTATGGGGAAAAAGTAGATCTTAGCAAGGTTTATTGGAAGCCAAAAAGAAAAATGTGGGTAACCACGCATTTTTTTTAGAGATAATTAAGCAACCATTGTTCCTAAAAAGCGTTAAAATACAAAGAATGTATAGTGATTTCTTTTCCACTTTAAGCTGAATTATCTCTAATAACTGCGATGTTACCCCCCATTTTCTTGTAGGATTCTGATAGCCCTTGCTAATATCTGCTTTTAACACACAGTTATATACCGCGCCAAAATTTTGTATTAGTGGGCAAAGTTCGTAAGAAGCCCGAATATCCCGAGATGCGCAGAACATATGCGCAGTAACAAAAGGAGGAACCGTCCTTAAAAGGACAAATTATTCCATTCGTGTTTCCTGATTTCTCTTGTTAAAACAATCCTACCTCTTTAATAACAATCGCCAATGGTCAGAAGACGCAAAAGGTCAATTTAATGTTCCAATACAGAATTCCACTTTCAGTCACGTCATCAAAATCAAACATTGCACCATACAAGATTCTGTAATCAAATCCGGAAATCGACTGTTCTCATCGACTGTCTATGCTTCACAATCAATACAAGTATAACCACGATGTGCTCCTGACAAAAACCTCCTCTAACGACACATCTTGAATATTACTGAGCGTGAAATCATTGACAAACGGCACAATTTGTCACTCTGAACAGCAGGATCCTCAGACATCCTAGTTAACTGAGACATCAGCGCCTAAGAATAACGAGTGTCTCCCACAGAGCCCGATGACACAACGAAGTTCCTCTCTTGGGAATACCGAAGAGCTCGCGAACATCAGCGAATCCTCACGAGAGCTCACGAAAATAATAAAAAGAGATGGCCCTGCAAATCATTCACAAGCTGAATAAATCAGCTAATGCAAAGCGTCTCTGCTATTTTCGATCACACGATGTGATTTGCATCTGGTGTATTTTATTCCAAAACTAGTTATACTAACCCAAAACAAAAGGGTCATACCTTAACATCCACGAGTTGGCTTTGATCTAACTCAATCGAGCAAGAACACGCGAGCGCGCATACGAAAATCGCCTGCTGCGTGGGCAGCGTTTCCACACAGCACGCATTTTTTGGCACCTGCTCGAGTTTGCTTATCGCTCTACAATTCTTGACTGGAAGGGGGTTGGCTTGCAAACTAGCAGATATATAACAGAATAGACAACCCTCGCGATGACAACTAGTTTTTCAACATTTGCTCTCTCTGAAAATTATTTTAAAACTCAATATTCACTCCATAGAAACCTGGCTAAGACAGAGTTTCGTCTTTTATTCATACAAGGCTTTTGAAAGCAACTTGAAATATAAATCTAATTTGAATTAAAAGATAACTCTACTTGAACGTCATTTCATGTGATAGTTTTTAGTTTCAGCCAATCCAATATTAAACCGTCCACTGCCAGACTCGGTAAAGTTAAGTAAACTGATTGTTATTTGTTATTCCGCGATAAAAAAGGAACCATAAACGGCTTGAACCCAGGACTCACATCATAAGTCGGTAAAGTACGATCGCCTGGATGTGTAGTCCTGAGAAGGACTGTTTTTGGTGACATTGATTGACGTTTTGAAAACCTGAACGCGTCTGACAGATGATGACTTCCGCTCAGGTTGTCGAAACGTCAATGTCACCACAGTCTTTCTCAGGACTACACTCACCCGGCGACCCGGACGATCACACTTTACCGACTTACGAAAAAAGTCAGTTTCCAAATTGTGGCGGAGTTTTGTCCAATTTTCAATTCACTAGAGTATCTCAAGAGTACATGGCAGTCACCAGAGGATGACCCTAAAAAATTCAGACGCCTAAAACTTAATGTGGCGGAAATTAACACTCCTAAACTGCCTAAAATGCCTGGTATTCACCAACATCGTAAGCAGAAGCTAAAGAAGCTTAAAACAAACAAACAAACAAACACAATCATTCTTATCTGGTTTTCACTAGGAATCGCCTTGTAAGACAAGGAAAGAAACTTTTGTATCCTCGTCTTGTGCTATTGAATTTCTCAAGCTTGTGATTGTGTCTCTAATGAAAACCAGGCTAAACAAACCAAGCATTTTCACTTCACGCCATCCATCATTTCGAAACTACCTGCTACAATTGTAACATTTCTAACTGCTTTTTTAAAACTGCACAGGAATCAGAGGAGTCAAATTTGAATACATGAATTTATCAAAGACAACCTTGATCTGGTGTTAATATCGTATCTCATGCTCACTTTCCTTTCAGGGACATCCTCGCCTTTCATACTGACAAGGGGGGGGGGGGGACGCTACATGGATGGGCTGTACTGCACCATATGGGACTGTGAAAGGGTTACAAATTTTGGCCTTTTAATGTGAGGTAGGGTACACTTTTCCGCTTTTATTAACTTCAATCTCCACTCTGAAATGGGCTCAACAATTCAACTCTTTAATCTGAGATGGAGTGGCAAAACAGCACATTTTTGGTCTGATTTGGGGTGGGGTTTTCTACACTGTACAGGAACAACCCCACTAAAACTTCCACAAGTACGCCTCTCCTCCTCCTCACGGGGGCATGATAAAGAAAACATGAAACAAGACAGCAGGAATATCTGAAATTCGTTTCATACTTGACTCCTCTGGTCCTGTAAAAATAGCAGAATTTTCATCTGAAACGAAATGCTCTTGGAGCTTCAATCAACAGGTCACAAAACTACAAACACGTTTGCTCTCTTCTACAATCCCTTTAGAACTGAAACCTAGGAGCAACGATGTCAACAACTGTTGCGTCAATTTAAGAAACTAAAACTTAAGAATCAAGAGATGTAACGACAAACCTTTTTATAGGCATAACACGCGACATTTTAACAAAATTGTAAATTCAATAACATATCCTCCCTTAAATAATGTAACAATTTAACGTAATTCTATGTTGATATAATAATGCATCTAACTACAACGCCAAACAATAAAGCCGTGGCTACAAGAGCGATTTTTTGCTTGCAATGGTGATGCGAGTTTTTTTTTGAAAATTGTCGTGTTGCCAGCGCGCGGCGGAATGTCGCATATGTAGCCACTCTCGTACAAGTGATGTGACATCTGAGAAAATCGCAGAAAAAAATGTAATGAAATTCAATGAGTAGAATTTTTTGCGACAAAATCAGGGACTTCTTCAAAATTTGTCACCAAATGCAGCCACCACAGCGCGCTGGCGACGCGACGATTCTCAAAAAAATCGCATAACCATTGCAAGCAAAAACTCGCTGGTGCAGCTGCAGCTTGACTGAGTCTGACTGAGTTAATAAAATTCAATTTAACACTGAATAAATTTTCTGACTGAAGTGATGAAACTCAATTTACCGGTAACTACAGATTTTCAGTTAGACCAGAAGAAGCTGTGCTGCTTCAACCTGTTGCAACTGATGATACCCCATAAACAAAGCCGCAAATAGGTTTTCTTTCTAAGAAAGACATATGTCTCACCACTGGGGGAAATGGAATGATAAAATTAATTGATTCAGTGAGCAGTTGCAAAGTTCCAAACCCAACAACCCTGGATTGTTTCTTTGGGATTTAGTTGCCTTTCTGTTATTATTATTATTATTATTATTATTATTATTACCATTCTGTTATTATGTTGTTACTTTCAGAAAGCTAAGAGATGTATTTAGCACAATCCATCTTTTTTAGAATTAGAATCTCCTTTTAGAATCTCTTCATTCTAAAGGTATTATATTTTCCACCAACAATTTCAAGAGATCACCCTTTGCCCAAAGAGTTTCCTTAGAGGCCTGTGATACTCTTCTACTTTTTTTTTGTTTCAAAATATGCTTATTGGTTTTGCCCTTTGTTACTCAACAGAAATACAAGTCGGATGTTTGACATCATTTCTCAGGGACACTACTTTCGGAATATTGTCGAGGGACAAAACTTTGGGGGAGATTGCACTTTAGGAGAGGATGGGGTTGTTACTTTCATGGGAGGGGGTGCTACTTTTGGAACTTTACAGTACTCGAGTAGGGGTATAAACACACAATCTACTTATTGGCCTTACTGCCCACCAAGAGATGCTAACTGGATCCTAGTTAAAAAGGTGACAATAGTCCAGTTTCAAATTCACCAAGACTGCTGGACAAAAAGATGAAATAGCGAATACCTTGACTTCATCTCTGGGATTATTCCACAATATTTGCTGAGCCCGAGGAGAACAATTGTGTGGTATAATTGCTCAGGCGATTGTCAGAGCAAATGCATTTTCCTCTTCCTTTTCTTCAGAGACATCAAGAATCGCATGGTGGCCATTTTGAAAATTGGTGCTTCAGTATTATAGTCACCTCATGCGGGGTGATTATAGCAAGATATGATGTAATCCTCGACCAATTAGTGCACGCACTCCTCAATAATCACCTGAGCAATTACACTAAACAGAGTTAGTCTAAATCTGAAGTAAAATATTCACAATTACCAGTGAGAAGATGAACTATTCACATCTCAGTTTGTTTATTTTTATTTTTATTATTCCTGCTTGTATTTGTGAATATTTTACTTCACGCTGAGACCATAGCCCTGTATAAACACGTCCTTTGTCTTTTTATCCAGCGGTCTTGCTAAACTTTAAACTGAACTATTTTAAGACATAGTCTTACAGCTTCCCTCAGAAGCTTCCACATTCATAAGAGGAACACTTCAGTCTCCTTTTGCCGCTGCGATGATCTGGAGAATGTACAGGAACAGGTTGACGATATCCAGGTATAGGTTCAGTGCAGCAAAGATGTACTCCTCGGGTGAGATGGAGTACATTTTGCCTCCACCCATCATGATCTGTGTGTCATACACTAGGTACTAAAAGAACAGCAGAGGCAATGAGAGATTTATCCACTCAAGCAGTTTATTCACTCTTCCAGACCTACTGCATGCAGATAAAGAAGTGTGATCACTGTATGTGAGTCTTAACGTTCATCTGTTAAATAGGCAAAAATTACCGACTAACGAACAGATGAGAAACGCTTTTTTAGAGCATTTGAAAAACTTGTTTAACATGTTTAACGGATACGCCAAAATTTAAGCTTTATTTGTCTATGCAGGTATCATAAACCTGCAAGAGCCAATTCTTATCATCCTGAGGGCTGCTGGACCTAGAAATCTTGGACATCTGGAAATGCTATGAATGCTGTTGTGGAATTGTGTTTCCTGGGCTGACAACAAGTAGGAAATGCATAACAGGGTGTGGAACTTACCACAGCAAATATGAGAGCTCCAAGTGAAGCATAAACGATTGACAGGACCTAAAAAACAATATATTGCCTGATGTTCAACAAATAAACATAAAGAGGATTCAGTCATTATAGAACTTTACTGTACACAAATTGCTTTTTATCACTTTTAAACTGGCTCTTTATGTCACTGCAAAGCAATCTTTCAAGCAGTTTACTTACGTGTACACACTCAAATTACTTTGTTACATAAATTTAGCTCCTAAACAAAGATAAGCAGTCCAACAAAATCCCATACAACCTAAACTCATCCAGTAAAATTCCAAAAGTAACAACCTCGTGAACATAGTGACCCCTACCCCCACAACAAAGTTTACGTCAAATTAATGAAATAGTGACCTAGCAAAACTAGCAGACTTTACAACTCTTTGAAATTTATTGTAAATCATTCACTACAACTGAAAATTTAGTCACATTTACTAAATAAATATATTGGTTCTTGTATGAGATTACTTACTCTGTTGTGAAAGAAGATCATCAAAAACCCAAAGCAGATGAGGATAATGAGTGCCACAAACAGGATTCCTCCCATCATGGTGAAGTCATACTGTCAACAACAAATAAAGATTAGTCCCAAGTCCCACATGCTCACACCAGGACAGGGTGTTTTTCTCTTATTTTCTTACAGGGTCAAGAGTCAATTCACTGCAGAATTGTCATCCAACCGTTCTTGTCTTCATCATCATAATAATTATTATAAGCCTTTTTGCTAGTATATGCAAAAGATTGTAGGTGGCTGACGCCTTAAAACCAGCTCATTCTGAGCAGATAAGGCTCACACCCATAGGCCACGGCCCATGGCCACTCATTTGTAGCCCTGCAAGGCAACCATTTGTGGGGCTTGAAAAAAACATGAAAAATTCCAGCATGCCCTTCTGGAAAGCAACTCTCAAAATTTGCTTGTCCAAGAAAATTTCCCATTAATTTTCTTACAAATTGTACAGAAATTAGTGGGAAATTTCCCTAGAATATAAAATCTACAGGGTGTTCTTGGTGTTAATGACATGTGCCCTTTCTCCCTTGAATGTTTGATATTTGATTCAAGTTGGCAAATTTGCACTGAAAGTTGACCAATGGCTTGCCTGGCTAAATTGCCCATGGGGCAAGTGAGCTAAAAACGTTACTTGCCTGACTTCAAAATCTATTTGTCTCAGACAATGACACGTTACTTTTGCTGAGCCTTGATTTGATGGAAAGAACACCTGACAAGACACCACCTAGAATAACCCTTTCAGGTTTGGGATTAACCAGAGAGCGTACGGCCCACTCTCACAAAGCAAAAACTTCATATACTACAAATTAAAATCGTCCACACAAGTTACTTTAACATCATTATACCTCACCTTTGTTTGAAATGCAAAGATTGTAATTGCCAGAACAACAACCTTCAATAAAGAGAAACAAAAGTACAAGCTGTGTTAACGCTGATTTTTTCTGGAAAATTAGTGGGAGTTCGTTGATGAAGGGAATTTGGAGCAATCTCATAAATGAGATACCCAGCAGCAACCATTTACTTGTTTTCTCCAGAGGCCAAGATGACAAGCAGAGGACCCAGCCTTTTTTCTAAGCATCCCTAATTAATTGGCATTTACTTTGGATTTGCTTACTATGTTCTGTGACTGGTCAAAAATACTTTCACCACTTTCTGAACCAATCAGAAAGTCAAAACCCAACAAACATGGATGCCCTTCTCACAAATGTTTTCCCCTACTTGATGTTGTATTTGCTTCCAGTTTATAATGGTTTATTGCATTGTTTGGTTCTGTCATGATTTGTCAGAGTGATTATTTTGGTTTTGGTTTCATAATATTCCACTATAACCACTTTATGTCAAATTCATTTTGTGTTGAATAAATTGTGATCTTAGTTAATTTGTAGATAAACTGTGATCTTAGATAAGTCTGGGCCAAGAGAACAAGAGAGCCGAGGCCAAGAGAACTTGAGAACAAGAGCCCATGAGAGTTCAAACTCTCACCCTTATTTGCATGCACTCTCACGTGCTCTCATAGAGTTTGAACTTGCATCAACTCTCGACGACTCTAACTCTCATTTGACTCGCGCTTTGGAAGACTAAAGTGAATTTTATTATGCAGAAATTTTTACACCATCTCATCTTATTGACCAAGCAAGAACACTGAATTCCACTGCAAATAGTTATTATTCCAAGGTGAATGGATTCATTAAAAAGGGGAAACTGATAATTGAGAAAAAAGAGGTAGTAGGAGTCTGTGCCACAAGTTCTCTGAACCTCTGAAAAGATGGAGATCTTAAATTATATCTTGCATAAAATGCCAATAAGAAACTTACTGCAGTTATTCCCACAGCCAACAGCACCTCATCTTTGTCATACACACTGTATAAAAATGATAATTTATAAAACATACCAATAATATAGAATTTTGAATTATTATTTACACAACAGTTAATGGTTAACACTACACAATAATGAGGGAGGCAACTGAGGTGGAACCAGTGTTATTGAATGGCCAGATTACTGTAAAAGTGCTTTTTTTTGGGGGGGGGGGGGCTTATTATTGTTGGAAGCTTTATGTTTGCACTCAAAAATGGTTTAGCTTATATTTGGAAGGGCTTTTGAAAAATGAAGGATTTTGCATTTGGAAAAGCTGCACCAGAAGGAATGTGGGTACAAGGTGAAGGAAATGAACTTCCTTGCAAATACTATCTGTATGCTCTTAAGAAATACAAGCACAGTACAAGGAATGTAGTATGAAAAACAATCATTGTATGATCAAACTTAAAACTTATCTTGTTTCATACAATGTATGTTTTTGTATGACACCCTGTTGCTGTAAATAAGCCTGTTGCTTTTGCATGTATAGTGTTCAGATTGCTATTTACGTAGGTAGAATAATAGGTTAGTTTGTGTGGGGATTTACATTCGGAAGATATTATGCCAAAATCGTGATGGGATGTAAACTCAGTATAGCCCACGGGCTCATATTCAGTAACCCACCAGCTCACACTTAGGTGGGCTCATTATCAGAGGGCTTTTTGGCAATGAGACTAAAAGGGCTTGTATTGGAGAAGGCTTATTTCTTGGGAGGGAGGGGGGCTTACTATCAGAATTTTATGATATCTAATTTCTCCACCAGGTTTTAATTTTGATTGCAGACTACAAATCATCCACATTATCGTATTACAGGACTACAGAACTGTAAATGGATCCGTTACTTGTCAAGATCGTAGCTGAAGATATCAATTTAATATTCAAAGATTCTGGAGTGATGCTTTAGCAGAAATTACCATAACATGCAAAATTAAAATGCAAATTTTGAAAACTGGGCAATATCACTTGGGAGATATCCTCACAGCACATAGCAGCACACAAGGAATTGTAGCCAGAGGCACATAAGAGAATTCCCCCACCCCCGCCTCTCCAACAACACAGCCAAGAGAGACGTCTGTTTCTAAACATGAAGAAACGAAAACAGGCTCCTTAATTCAATTCAACCTCACCCTATAAATTCAATTCAACCTCACCTTATAAACATCTCTAAAATTGGATGTTGGGTTGGAAGGAAAACGACGAAGCTGAAAATAATGTGTGTGTAATACAAGCATGCATTGCAAAACTGAAATTTAATAACCTAATGACTTCTGATAAGGAGTGTGCTATGTGGCACTTGGCAATTAGTCCCTAAAATAATGTGAATAAGTGCCCAAAGGGGGGCAATTAATACTTGAAGGGGTGCCTGGAATAAAGCCCCAAGTGACTTCTGATGAACTGCTAAATTCTCCTTCCAATTTTCCTTGTGTATGTTTATAAATCAAAGGGAGAAATTGACATTAGATCAGGAGTCACTTAGGGCCTTTTTCCAGGCATCCCTTCATTTGCTGATAAGATTTAACAATAACCTTGACACAGCACCAAGAAGATATCCTTCACAAAGTGTCTGCAAACATTGAAAATAAAATGTAATAAATGGTCCACATTCCTTGCAGTTGTTAACAGTTACAAATACAATAACTGTAAGAAATGCCACAAAGTACAAATTTTAGATTCAAAGTTCATTTAATAGTTTATTTCAGTGAAAATACAGTTGACTCCCAGTAACTCAAACCCTCAGTAACTTGAACCTTAAAGTGAATGTTTTATCCCTTCAGGTCATTTTCTTTTTATTTTACCCTTTATAACTCAAACTCACGATAACTCGACCCTTTTTTGATTTCCCTGAAAGGTTCGAGTTATCGCGAGTCAACTGTAAAACCTAAACTACACAAAAACCAGGAAAGTGCAGTAAGATAGATTCCAGTTGAATTGTACATTCCATTTATGCAAGTACATTTCAGCTACAGACTCACAAGTTAAAAACACCTTGTACAGCACAACAAACACATATAGCACTAGCAATGCATGTACTAATAATTATACCTTTTATTTGAATGGTTGTACTTAAGGCTTTCATCTAGAATCAACGTTGATAGTGAAAAGTACTGCCTACAGTGTAGTTGCTTTCATTAAAATAGCTGCACTATAGGATTTCATCCACAAACTTAAAATTAACGAAGTAAATCAATTAATGGTAATTACTGAGACCTGTATATACTTACAAAAATGGTCAGGAATATCATGTTAGTTGGAAAATTCCGCCTACAAATATATGGCAAAACAAGAACTTTAGAAGTGAAATTATTTATAAAGTAAATAACTACATTTTGTTCTTAGTTATCTAACCATTCATCCATTCATTCATTCATTCATTCATTCACTCACTCACTCACTCACTCACTCACTCACTCACTCACTCACTCACTCACTCACTCACTCACACGCTCGCTCGCTCGCTCGCTCGCTCGCTCGCTCGCTCGCTCACTCACTTGTTCATTCATTCATGAGTTAGCAAAGCAAGGATTATTATTATAGTTTTTATGCTATTATTTTATAACAACAAGAGTCGTAACAGCCACCTGCAGCCTAAATTGCAAAGACATAGAAAGTCAAAATGATAAAATTAATACCAGGGCATTTCAACCTATAGAGTGAGTACTGACATTTCATTTTCTGCGATTTGAAGAAATGACATTTGGCCTACAGGTTCTGTGAAATACCTAAACCAGAACAAGAATAGCCAGAGTGGACTCAAAAAAATGTGTCCTAATTAAATGACACAGCAACCCTCACCTAACATTTTCACAACAAGCCATTGCTATCATGGTGACGAACGTTACAGCTCTGAAATGGAAGGGAAGGATCACAAGGTTGAGCAGTGCAAAACAGTCATTCAACATAGAAACAGGAAACGACACATGACTGAATTATTATCGATGCAATTTTTGTCAAGCGAAGATGATCAATCATAGGAAGTGGGATGATTTTTCTCTGTTTCCCATCACATCAGCCATTTCACCTGATATTACCCAAATTTCAAAGTGAAATTACCAGTTACAAATAATGAAGTCTCTTTGAAAAAGCATTACATCCAGGACTCCTGGACAACCCTAAAAAGTGCCCAGTAGTGCTGATTGAGGTGAAGTTTGAAGACAAAAATAGTAATATGGAAGGAGGGAATCACTAACTAAAACCATTGCCAGAGGTGTCAGGAAGGTTACTAAATTTTCTTCTCATTTAGCTTTCCTCCCCTCCCCTGATCTCAATGTTGAGTTACAGCCAATTTTACTGACCCTTGTTTGGCTTGAAAAGGTGCAACATTGAAGGGGGAGGGGGGAGGTGGGGGAATAAAAAACGATCATGTCAGGTATTTCTTAACATCAACTCTTGAAATCATTTACATGTACTTTTTCACGGACTTCTCATCTACACCAGGTACTTCTCTTGATGGTTGTACTGTAGGTAGGCTGTTTGAAATATATTTTTCTCTCACGTAGGCGTATCTACTTATGAGGGTTGATACTGACAAGGGGTGGTACAGACATGCAAACGCACAAGTAGCTCAAGGCATTTTGACCACACTTTATGTCCTTTATTAATTGTGACAATACTTACAGAGCTCCATAAAACAGTCCTGCATGGTTCATTGCATATTCTTTAACAGGCTCACTAACAACAAGAAATAACAGATGAAAATGTAAGCCTTGGAGGTGGCAAAAAGTACAAGAACACCTTCAGAGCAACGATAAAAATACACTATTTTATTAAAGAAACCATACATAGCAAAGTACAACATTCTCATACATCGCAATTTTTTATTTTAGCAAGAAAGTAACACAACAGCCACTATTATTGTATCAATGGCAAACAACTAATTAACAAAATTAAAAAAGGAACTCTGGAAGTGCTTGCTTCAGAAATGCAAGTTTGACTGAAAAATTAGGAAATATTTCTTGACATTTTTTTACATTAGAATTTGTAAAAATAGCAAGTATACCTACCAATACAGGAAGAAGCAGATAAATGCTATTGTAATGGCCAACTGACACAGAAGTATGCTGTACACCTAAGACATAAAATCATAGCATCCTTCAGAACCCACACCCATTAAATCATGGTAAGGGAACAAATGCTAAACAAATTATTGGTAATTTCTTACAGGGTTCATACCCTTTTTCAGAAACAATTTTCCAGGACTTTTGCAGGACTTGTCCAGGTCTCAGATAGATTTTTCCAGGTCTCCCAAATGCACAATAATTGAAGCAATAAACCCTTACGAAATAAAAATCCAAAAATAATACTGCAGACAATTCTTTTTAAAGAAAACATTTTTACAAGAGTTCATAGATTTCCAGGACTTTCCAGGACCTGCATTAATTTTCCAGGACTGAAAATTCCAGGACTTCCCAGGATTTCCAGGACCTGTACGAACCCTGTTCTTAGTCTTGCTTTGTTAGAAAAAGGTAATATTTTTGTGTGGTGCAGGGGTGTTAAACCACATTTCTGGTTATTAAAAAGCATCTGCACTGGTGCTGTGAATTACAAGTGACTTCTGGTCAAGCCCTCCCACTCCTTATTTTCGGTGTCAAAACCATCTTGATCACATGTTAGAGTGCCAAAACTCGGGTAACATCCCGTCAAACTTTGAATGTTTGATGACAACTGTTTGATACCAAATATTTAGGTCATGTTAAAGAAGTATTTATCAGTGAGTGACACAGGCACACTCAAAAAAAAAAACAAAAAAAAATCCAAGTTGTCCGAACAGGAGATGACCTTCTCAGATTACTAGTCCAGGTAATATACCAGTACCACTGAGCTATAAGAGAATTGTGTGAGCTAGGCCATTAAACTAGGTTCAAATGACAAACATCCAGCATACTGCTAGGATTTGAATGTTGATGTGTGACAAATGCAGAGTGAAGAATGTGATGACATGTTTTAAGTCTGGTCATGTTTTTCATGCCACACTTATATTTACCGGTATATATAAGTTTTGTCCAACCAATGGTTCTTTAAAATCTGTTAATGACCATTCTACACACGGATGGCCAGTTTTGCTGGTCTCGGTTTTTTTAAAAAGGTTCCAGCAAAATATGAACCCTTCAGATTTTTTTCTCAAAGAGAGCCAGCAAAAATTTGAGTGGTCCTATTCCTGCCATCTTTATGGGGGTTGGAGATAAAAAGTGGAACGTCCTGAGTATTGGATGCACTCCCTGTGAGTCCCTGATAATGACGGATCATTCAACATCACCATTACGGTTTCGCGCCCCATGAACTGCGTTGCCCGAAAAATTTCGGGTATCCATGACGCTGTGCGCGCTCACAAAGCACGCCGCCATTTTTGGTTCTCTTTGACTTTAATACCGAACATTCCCAAAAGGGATTTATATGGCTGTCCTTCCCGTCCGTGAAAAGACAATTGGAGTAATTGCTATTGTGGAAATGTACAAAAACATGCTCTCATTTTCGATTAATGCTGGCTGTAGAGGAAATGAAAATTTATCAACCAGAAACGTGCGAAAAATATTCCGTTTATTACAAAGAAAACTTCGAGCGACTGCCGTGTGGGAATACACTTAAGCTTACACGAGTCGTGTGGAAATCTACACAGTTATCGATCATCTGCTGTTGTCTCTTTAAACGAAGAATTTTATTACGTGTTTGAGCGATCGTTTGCTTGCTTTCCTAACGGTTTACCCGTTTATTCTAACCCATTTTAAAAATCTACGGACTTCACACGACATGTTCATACTGCTTCACGTTTATTTTAATTTCAGGTGTGAATTATTTTTAACAATAGTGGTTAAACTGCGATGGCTTTCCTAATTACGGGCATTGTTCCTCGAAGAATAGGTCATTGATTCGAACGCTGAGAGCAGAAACAATGGTTATGACATTGATATACACTCGGGACTTAAATGATTGACAGTTTTGCATCTTGTTACGCATGCCCTGTACGTTTTTTTGGAAGCTAATTTGCATGTTCGACATTCTCGTTCCCAGAGCCTACGATCTGTTCAGTCAGCGGTGGGATCGTAGGGCTCTGGTATCAGCCATTACCGGATGTTGTGAAATTCACGACATCCGGTAGCGCATGTCTAATTCCTTAAGGTGCTATTGCGCCTGCTCTATTCTCGTCCGTGGAGCTCTGGGCATGACAATTCTGACAACAGCCGAGAAATTTGAATTCCTATCGATCGAGTCATGGTGTCAGATCGACTAAAAGCTGTTCGGGACCCTCTAAATCTCCTGCAATTAGCGGAAAACCTGGAGCTTTAAAAGGAACAAACTCAAGAAGCTGCCTTTCGTGCCGTAGTTGTTCAGAAGAACGATTGTCTCTGCATTTCGCTCACGGGTTTTGGATTTGTATCTTGCCTGAATAAAGGTATTGCATTTGCGTTATACTGAATTGTACAGTTATTTTATCACATTCGTCTGGTTTCTGATGTGTGAGAATGTCAACTAGCTGTGCACTTATCGTTTCGCCACTAAATGCTACATTGTATTACGTTTCACCCCATCGAAAATTTCCAGAAGCATTTGGCGCCCAAGTTTTAAAACATCGACATCAAGAGGTCATTACAAAAGTTGATGAGACAGTTACATGTAAGTTTATTTATGGACAAGCTGTAGTTTTGTAGAAAATGCTGCAGCGAGAAAAGAATCGCTGGCATTTAGCGACAATCTCTAACACTTTGAATTCTTACGTGCTTAACCAAACAGCAAAATTTGGTCGCTCAATCTGCCCTAAGTCACATTCTTTGCGTGGAAATTGATCAAGTCAATATATTTTAAAATTAATGCCCTAATTAATTCAACCGGAAATGAAACGTTATGCGTAAAAGCCGAAAAATTTTAACGTTATTATGCATACAGTTTGAATGGGCCAATCAAAAAAAATAAATTTTTGGCCGTTACCAGAGCTACAAGAGAAGTAATTTAAAAAAGCCGCGTAGCTCTGGGGACGAGAATGCATGTTCGATCGACGTGTTTCATGGGGCGCAAAACCGTAATGCTTATTTCATATGCAGCTTTTGGGCATAAATTAGCCTTCAAGCAATAAACAGCTGTAACTCTTCAATATTATTATTGTTCTGTTGGTCAAGAAAATTACTGCATGGCAAGTTAGCCGCGTTTCCCCCAATTAAGCTTAAGTGAAAATCAATCGGGGAAAAATCTAACGGAAATGACTAGATGGGTTCTTTCAACTAGAAAGTTTAGAATCTTGTTTTGGTGCAATATAAAAATAAACAGATCTGTGAATAACCAATTGCAAGGATAAGAATTTGTTTATTCCTTCCATACAACGTTAAAAAGAAACTACAACCTTAACCTTCTGTTAGGACAGGTGAAAGTGAAAGCGATTATTCCGCAGAAAACTCGGCTGCGGTTCTGAAATTCAAATTGGACATCTTAGTTTAAAAGCGCTTACCTTTCGGATAAATCCTGTAACACGAAAGAAAATACACATTTAGCAACATTCTAAAATGATAATTAGAAATTCAACCACCAAGAATTTAAAGCGCTGAAAATAATTTTACCTGCGCGAATCGACACATCGCTAAAAGCCATCGTGTTGTCAAATGGAGCGTAATCCGCGCCATATTTGTTTGCCTCCGTGTCGTACATTTTTAGACGTTTCTAGCCCTGGCCAGATCCTTTCTTCTTCCAATACAAATTCACTGCTTTTGTGCTAAGATCTTTCTTTCAAAGTTTCACGAATATATGAAAAAGTAACTTTGTTCAATACCCACAATCAAATCTCGTAGCACTTCCACAGTTTTCTGGGAAAACGAGCGCCAATTTATTACATGACGTCATCTCAACGGTGATTGGATGTCTCTTCTATCAACACGCGAGTGATCGCGAAAATCGCCGTCATGTACAAACGTGACGCGCGCGTGATGAGTCGCGAGGCGGAAGTAGAGAAACGAAACTATTTACATGGGTAAGGGAACTGTTATCACTTTTATCGTTATTATTATTTCCAGAACTCTCTTCCAGGTCTGTTGCGCCCCTGCGCACCTGAGGAGAATGACGGACTTTCTTAGACTTCTTACACTTTCTAATCCTACATGTTTTGCGTTAACTAGACTTGTAGTAATGAATGGTATTTCTCTTCCATTTTAATGATTTAACTCAGAACTGCCGATTCACTCAAAGCGAAATATTTAATGCTTTGTTTTGTTTTTATTAAATCTCAGAGCAAGTCGCTCAAAGCATTTCAATGGGTTCCTCGTTTTGTTTTGCACTATGCTAGATATAAAATTTTTATTGCTTCGATCTTCATTTGGTTCTGTTATTTAACAACTGTTCTAATTGTTCTAGATCTCCTATCTCAGACACTCCTTCCTCTCTCCCTCCTCCCTCCCTCCTCCCTCTTCGATTCTTTTTCTCATGAGGGAAATTATATTAGCACATTGTTAAGACACGTTTTTCTGCTACACACTCGGTATTCAGAATTTGGAAAAAAAGTTTTCCATTGAAATGTTCGTTAACAACACTCTTCGCAATTCCTCGTTTATCGAAAAAAAAAAACAAAAAACTCAACGCTGAATTTCTTTGAATTTGTATAGCAATCGAGCACCTAACTTTGTGAAACACCTGGTAGCTTGCCTTGGCCGGCATGGCGCTTATGCTGATCCCGCGATCGCGCGACACTGGGCGCGATCTTTACTACAACTACCAGAAACCTTAGCACGTGTGACGTCATAATGAAAATGGTCTATTAGGATCATTTTAAAAAGGCTAAGAACAGAGTTCAATCAAAGGAAACCAAAAATACTGAATACTGAATGATTCAGTTTTGTTTAAAATTAGACTACCAGTTTCACGCTGGACCTACAATTGAGTATGTTTCGCTGTGGATGGCACATTTTCACCCCAAAATGTGAAAAATACCCGTGACGCACATTATTGTAGCTCCTTTAAGTTTCCTTGAGCTCACTAACGTAAGTTTTCAAAGTTAATAATAAAACAGTCAATTGGAAAGTGTAGACAATTACTCATTTGTGCTGGCGGCCAGAATTCGTTTGCATGTGCTTTAGATTTTTCTTTTGTTTTCCTGGCTTTTTGTTCATTCAGTCGTTTGCTGCATCTGTCTGTTATTCACTCGGCTATTCACTATTCGCGAAACCTATGAACTGGACTTGTGACAAATAAATTATGAAAAAATAGGACCGCAAAGCGTACATGTGTGGGTTTGCTCCTCGTTGTTTTTTTTGTTTGTCTTTCTTAGAGCGAATCAAGGAACCGTCCGGTTCATAATGTATTGAACGGTGAAGGTAAGCTATCAGTGGAAGCATAGCTACGAGAAAAAACAACAATAAAATAGTTGAATGAAAAACGTTCGTTCATTCTGGGTGGGGGAGGGGATTACGAGTGCCGCTATGAAAGATGAATTTTGAATTTTTACGGCTTTCTGCTTTCTGTGTTGCCCTGATGTAGCGAAATGCCGCACACCGATCATGTGTTGGCAAGAACGATAGGGGAGATTCACTGAAACGGAAGATTGAAGAGTCGAGCATCCAAACCAGTAGGAAGATAAACAAAAAAGTGACTTGGATGCACTTAAGGTTGTGAGGCATACTCGTCCACAACTTGATGAATCCAGCGAATTCAGTATAAGTAACGAAAAAAAGTTCTCATTACGAGTTGCCAGCTCTCGGTTGTTCTTACTGCGCATCTTGTAGTGAGAAGTTATGGAAGGAAAATATCTGTTGAAGTCACAACTAATAAACCATCTCAGTATTGGATCCCTAATTTCCCCTCTGAATTCCTGAGGAATAAGATCAAGCCTGGTTAGTCTATCTTTATAGGATTGGCTCATCAGAAGTGGGAAGTTCAATATAAACTTAGTTGCCCTTTCTGGCTTATTCGTTGCTTTATCGGGGATCGATGCCTGGTGGTGTAAGAGGACCAGACATTAAAAGCACATCAAATATTAGGTCGAATTACTGAACAATATAACAATCAATTTCCAAATCTCTACATAAGTGATATCACGTCGGCAGGACACCTTTTGTCACGAACGTGATTTTAGTGATTTTAGTTTCACGTTTCTAAGTAGTTTTCGCGCGAAAAATTAATAGGATAATGACGTCATGTTATTCTTAGATTTCGATAAAAGATAGTTTTTTCATAGCTTTACTTAGTTGTTATCGATTTGTCACCGAGTTAGTTGTTATCGAGTTGCTACAAAGTTATTGTCGAGTTACTTATCGAGAGTTGAGATTTACACGAGAAACGAGAAAGTACGCCACTACGATTTTACAGTTTTCCATATTATTGTCAACGATTCAAGAGTTAATTGTACCTCGTCGAAAGCTCGATTGATTCAGTAAAGTATCATTTGTTCGAGCCAAACATTGTGTGCGAGTACCTTTATGCAGCGTGCATAACATGGCGCCCAACGTGGGGCAGTGAATCCCTGTCTACGAGTACTTGAAGAAAACGCTAGGAATATTTCAAGGATCCTCAAGTACGATGTCTGAAGCACTTGCCCGACTACGAGCGACGCGAACTGGAAACAGGTCAGTTATTACTAGACTTATAAACGAAACAGACAAGATTTTGGGTTCAGATTCATTGGACAAAGGAAGATTGAAAACTATCGCCAATTTGTTAGAGGAAAAATTAAAGTTTGTGGAGGATCTAGACAATCAAATTTTGGAAGCATGTGGAGTCGAGGAAATCGAGGGGGAAATTGAAGCTTCGGCTGCAATAGTTTCGAGGGTTTTAGACGCCCAAAGAAAAATTTCCGAAATAACGAAGCCATCGCCAGTGGAAATTCCCCCACAATCCAGCTCCCCTAATCAAACCCACGCAATATCGCCGAACCAAGATAGCGTTGGAATGTTCTCTGAAGTTTCAAACCAAGATCCTTTGTCCTTGCCACATCGCGTGAGATCAAAATTACCGAAGTTGGTTTTACCAAAATTTCGAGGAGACGTCACGCAATATCGTACATTCTGGGATAGCTTTGAAAGCGCAGTGCATTCTAACGCCGAACTTTCACATATAGACAAATTCAATTATTTGAATTCGTTACTGGAAGGCCAAGCTCAGCGCGCGATTCAAGGTCTTCCCGTGACAGAGGATAATTATGAGGCCGCTGTCAACATTCTAAATCAACGCTTTGGCAAACCGCAACAAATCATTTCCGCTCACATGGACGAGCTACTCAAAATTCCTGCATGTAATGGAGATAAGCCGTCACAATTACGTTTTGTTTATGACAAGGTTAGCGTCCATGTTAGAGGACTTGAAGCTCTTGGAGTGAATTCTACCCAATATGGAAGTCTCTTAATACCCGTCATAATGGCAAAGCTGCCTCCCGAGGTACGACTGCAGATTGCACGTAACACGAATCAAGATGTCTGGGAGATATCCGATCTGCTAGCTGTCATCCAAAGAGAAGTCGAGGCACGCGAGATAAGGGGCCAACCATTTAACTTCTGAGGGGGGGGGGGTTGGGTGATTTTGAAAAAAAATATCCTGCAAGTGCATGTGCGTAAGAAAAAATTTCCTGCACAAGACTATTGTCCAAAAAAAAATTCACGCATGTACAGTGGGCTGGAAAAAAAATTCTGGCAAGATGTTTCCTGGGTTGACACATCGAACTTTATCAGCAGACTGTTAAAAGATTTTAGCATCTGGACTTGCGTAAGAGGGATTCTTTGCACAATGATGTTTTCCCCTCAGATGGCCTTTTCTTTACATTTATAGCACCTGTGGTTACCAATCTTGATACATGTTTTCTGAACTTCAAGATCACGGCTGGTGTTGTGATTTGAAGACCAATGTATTCAGTGCACTCTAAATCAAGAATGCCGCGAAACAAAACAGCTATTGGCAGCATCTCTCCAGGTGGACGGTACGTTGGCCTTTTTGCTTACTATCAAAATGGCCTACAAAGAGTCATCTTTTGAACCACCTGCAGATTTGTTGGTACTGTAAAGAAAGCTACTTGGAACTACAACAAAGAGCATCATCAACGATGTTTTTAAGCGTTAGGGCATGTTAATTTGACTTCTGGGTGATAAGTCAGAATGTCAAGATCGAGTTGATATTAGTCCAATTTAAAGAAAAATCTGGGATCTAAATAGTTACTTTCGAAGGGTCACATTTCTTCTCAGAATAAAGGAAAACACGTCTTGGCTACTTTAATTTTTCAAAATTTTCTGGGGGAGCATGCCCCCAGACCCCCCTACAAAGATGATGCCGTCAACAATCTCACTCTTTGGCAACAAAGCAACTTAAGAGCTCTGTGCAGATTTTTTTCAATTTGGGGCTTTGTAATGTGTACTTCAGCTGCAAGTTGGATTTAACCCTTTCTAGGTAGCTCTCTAAAGCAACTTATTGCTGCCAGTTTGATTTAACAAGGAAAGGATGTGGCTCATTATCTTTCCGTAAAATATGTACTGAAGACGCATTCTCGCTATGCACTGTACTGTTCTGTAGCTCTATGCACGCACTGTGTACTGTACTGTAGGCGCATTCACCTTGCAAAATGATCAAAGTCCAGGAACAGGTCTGACTCCTTTTATCAGTGGGAAGGGGTCACCTCAATGTTTTACATTTGGTGTTAAAGGTATTGTACTGTATTATAAAAGTCACTCAAAAACTCTTAGATAAAAATTAATATATTTGTTCAAAGTTTCTTTCACAGATCCTTAACCTTTTATAATTTGATTTATAATGAAGGCCTACTTTAAGCCCCATCCACACACCAAAAAAAATTTCATGCAGAACGTTGGAGGGAGAAAAAAATATCTTGCAAGCACATACCCCGAGAAAAAAAATACACGGGGAATTAAGGGGTTGAAAAAAAAATTCATGCCTATACCAAATCACCCAACCCCCCCTTCAGAAGTTAAATGGTTGGCCCCTTAATCTCGTCAGACCGGAAAAAGTTTCCAAATCATATTTTGGCTTTTTTCTCGAAACTAACTTTTCAAGAAATTGGGCGCACATTTTAAGTTCGCGTTCAGCGAGTTTTCAACCATTTTAGCTCAAATTTGGCGACAATGTTGCCACATAATTTGACACTAAAACTGTGTCTCCGAATTTTAATTTTTGCTTTCATTCAAAAGTTATGATACGTAAAAGAAAGAGGAGAGGTGTTTCTTCGAACTTCAAAGTTTAACTGAGTGCAGAAAATAAACCAGGCCAGATACAAAAATTCCGAGACACGGTTTTTGAGACAAAGGTGTGAAGAAGTCGGCGCGATGTTCGTCTTTCTCTCCAGATCATTCTCGACTGGAGCGGAACAGATTTTGTGAACGATGTACTTTTTAAAAACGTAGTCTCTATTTTCGACACAGTTGTCTTTTTTCTTTATCTAAATACGTTTTCGTAATCTTCAATTGTTAAGCTTTCAGAAAATATATGGTTTGTTAGGGTCCTTGTGAAACGCCTGACGCTCAAACGGTGAAAACGCAATGTTGTCATTTGGGGTATACCCTGATACCTTAAATTGGTTCGTAATATACCCGGGAAAGATGAAGATGAAATTATGAATATACGAAATTCATATATTTGAACTGCGGAATGAAGAAATAAATGTAAAGAAGATCCTCGCAGTTATTAACGCAACTTATTGAGTTGCGAAAGGAAAGCCTGAAAAAATCAGGCTTGCCGGGATTCGAACCCTGACCTCTGCGATACCGGTGCAGCGCTCTAACCAATTGAGCTGACAAGCCAACTGGGAGCTGGTCATTAAATTGGTTCGTAATATACCCGGGAAAGATGAAGATGAAATTATGAATATATGTAATTCATATATTTGAACTGCGGAATGAAGAAATAAATGTAAAGAAGATCCTCGCAGTTATCAACGCAACTTATGCAGTTGCGAGAAGAAAGCCTGAAAAAATCAGGCTTGCCGGGATTTCGCAACTGCATAAGTTGCGTTAATAACTGCGAGGATCTTTACATTTATTTCTTCATTCCGAAGTTCAAATATCTGAATTTCATGCACCGGTATTTCTTCATTCCATAGTTCAAATATATGAATTTCATATATTCATAATTTCATCTTCATCTTTCCCGGGTATATTACGAACCAATTTAATGACCAGCTCCCAGTTGGCTTGTTAGCTCAATTGGTTAGAGCGCTGCACCGGTATCGCAGAGGTCAGGGTTCGAATCCCGGCAAGCCTGATATTTTCAGGCTTTCTTTTCGCAACTGCATAAGTTGCGTTAATAACTGTGAGAATCTTCTTTATATTTATTAAAGCTTAGTGACAGCAAAATTAGACCAAAGGGATGGTCGGAAATATACACCGGGCCAATCGCACTCTGTAGTGTCATTCTTCAAACAGCTGTCAATTATCAAATGAAAACTGAAAAAGTAGTTCGGTACTAAAGTGTAATTTTCACATGCTACTGGACCACCTATAATTCCAGGTATTCTACAGAGATTTGTGGGTTTTAGAAAGCCGCGTGATTGGAGTACTGACTGATTTTATTAGCTGACCAAACAGCTAGATGTAATACATTTATCATTTCTTTGTTCTACGTTCACCGTTTCTCGTGGTTAGATTTGTTGGGTAAAACACCGAGAACCCTTAAGCTTGAAGGACTACAGATGGTAGATAAGGCTGCTTAATATAATAAGGAACAGAACAGTTTTTTTTGTCGTGTTTTATTCGTGTTAAAGAAAATCAAATTCCAGTCTTATTGCTTCTAGAAATAAGGAGATGGTCTGATGAAGCCACGCAAAAAAAAAAGAAAAAAATAGGCTGTAAACTGACGTACGTATGCACAAGTGATTTCGGGAAGTCACTTATGGGCCATATCATAGAGGTAAAATCTCAATTACATTTGTGAATGGGGGCTTTTACATTTGTGATCAATCCTTATTACATCTGAGGGCTTTATTAAATTTTTGATCAGTCGTTTTTACATTTGAAGATTTAATTAGATTTGTGACCAATTATTACGTTCGTGGCTTTTCCAGGGTACCACTTAGGCAATTCTTTTCCATCGAAATTTTTAAACGATGAAAAGAAATTCCTCTTTACTGTCCACTCGGTACACTCGGTACAGCCGGTACACTCGGTGCACTCGGTACACTCGGTACACTCGGTACAGCCGGTACACTCGGTACACTCAGTACAGCCGGTACACTCGGTACAACCGGTACAACCGGTACACTCAGTACACTCGGTACAATTGGTACAGCCGGTACACTCGCTACACTCGGTATATTCGGTACACTCGGTACAGCCGGTACACTCGGTACACTCGGTACACTCGGTACACTCGGTACACTCGGTACACTCGGTACACTCGGTACACTCGGTACACTCGGTACACTCGGTACACTCGGTACACTCGGTACACTCGGTACACTCGGTACACTCGGTACACTCGGTACACTCGGTACACTCGGTACACTCGGTACACTCGGTACACTCGGTACACTCGGTACACTCGGTACACTCGGTACACTCGGTACACTCGGTACACTCGGTACACTCGGTACACTCGGTACACTCGGTACACTCGGTACACTCGGTACACTCGGTACACTCGGTACACTCGGTACACTCGGTACACTCGGTACAGCCGGTATACTCGGTACACTCGGTACACTCGGTACAGCCGGTACACTCGGTACACTCGGTACACTCGGTACACTCGGTACAATCGGTACACTCGGTACAGCTGGTACAGCTGGTACACTCGGTACACTCGGTACACTCAGTACAACCGGTACACTCGGTACACTCGGTACAATCGGTACAGCCGGTACACTCGGTACACTCGGTACAGCCGGTACACTCGGTACACTCGGTACACTCGGTACACTCGGTACACTCGGTACAACCGGTACACTCGGTACACTCGGTACAACCGGTACACTCGGTACACTCGATACAGCCGGTAGAATCCAGAGGTTCAACTGACACGATCCTTTGTTGTGGTTTGAGGTCTTCTCGTTCTTAAGGAACAGGTCTCTCTGCATCGATCGAAAGCGGCACTATGACTGGCTTGTTAGCGAGAAGACTAGGATACTTTGCACGAAATGATGTGATATATGAAGAAAGGGGACCTAATAGTTGGTTTACTAACAAAACAAAGAAGTCGACTTTAAAGCCAATGTGAAATAATCAACGACACATGTACCACATCATTTCGTGAAAAAATATTCTATTGTTCTTGCTAACTAGCCAATCACAGAGCCGCTTTGGATCGGTGCAGGCCTGCTCAGCTGATTCTCAACAGCTCTAGGAATGCGTTCTTAAAGGGACGATCCCTGTAGCAGTAAATCAATGGATTTATCACAAAGTTTAATTGCACCAGTGTGTCTGGTATTCGGAAAGCAGAATTTTTACGAAAGACGGGAAAAATGGCTCCCAAAGCGGTTAGAACACCGGCAAAGACAAACGTTAATGTTAGTACTACGGTTATCAAGCTGGTTGTCTTGGCAACCTTGTATTCGAGTTTTGCTTGAACAAGAGTAGTGACTTGGCTAATTTTGCTTGCCCTACGTTTACGTACTCCTAGGTACACCACGACATACAAATAAACGATAGCTAGGATGGCCAAAAATCCATCAACAAACACAATGATTAACCAGATTTCTATGAACTTAAAGTCAACACCAATTCTCTTCATTACAGCAGGAGAAATCACTGTGATAAGCGCTGCCAGCCAAGTAATTATTACCATCATCTTAAGGCGGCTGTTTGTCACAACAGTCTTGTAGTCCATCGATTTTCTTATCGCCACATACCTCTCCCAAGCAACCACAGTGAGGTGGTAAAGAGAGGAAAAGAAAAAACAAAACTTCAACCTAAATTGACTGCGTCTAATGTACAAACATGTTCAAGCGAAAGTTCGTGCACAACCAATAAGTTAACACCGGCATTCATAGGCATAGCGATTGCGCCTACAAGTAGATCCACAATGGCCATGCTGCACAGCACAGTGTTCGAGTGTTTTTGCATTTCTTTCCTTTGCGATATTGCTATGATTGAAAAATGCATTCAAAACTGTGGTAATCGGCAAAGCAATCAACACAATTACGGCTAATGTCGTTGGCAAAGTTGTGTGTTGTAAATCCCATGTAAACTGGGGTGCGAGTGGACAATAAAACACTGACCTGTATGAAGAAGAGTTTGTTGAAGAAGTAGTCAGTGTTTGTTTCTGCGCCATTTTGGTATCAAATTAGTGCTTTTAAATTTTAAAAAAGATTAAACAATAGTCCGTCCAACCTGACCGAGTTAGTGAGATTTAGATCCTAGCTATAGATGAGACTAGTAGGTCTAGGGTTGCCAACTGCTTTTGAACAAAATTATCTTTGCCGAATATTTACGCTTTATGTGGAGTCTACACGCTTAAAGAGGAAAATTCATTTTCATGAAAATGTCTATAGATTATGTTAAGCTATTATTTTAAAAAGAAACATATGCTCTTCGGACAGTTTTTCTCAGTGAAAATCCAAAGAAAACAAGCGAAACTAAAAAGGAACAGGAAAGTACAAAATCTCAGTTGAATAGAGTTTTCCGATTTAGCGGAAGTTCGCTCCAAGCGTCCACGCTTTGGGAGTTGGGCTCAATTAAGAGGTGACGTTTATGATGGCTACGTTTTTATCTCCTGGTTGCAGTAGCAACCAAGAGATTATATTTGTGCGCGGATCGCTGAATTCCCGTGGTTATTTTCGTGAGCACTCGTATAAATTAGGTGTAGTTCGTGTAATGGAAATGTAGACAAGTCTTACTTTTCGCAACTTTGCGAGGTATGTTGTAACGTGTTTCATGCATTCTGCAACTTAGCTCGTCATCACTACGTTGCACGTTGCAGAAAAATTGCCTCGTAAAACTGCGCCTTTACCTTTTTTAGCTTTTCAATATAAATTTTCTTCTGTAGTAGATATAATGGAATCCGAACCCGGGCAACCCTTCTAAAACGGGGTCCAATTTTCGTGGCCTGTGTGGCACACACCCACCCAAAACCTGCTCTAGGACCATCTCGCCCCGAGGAACCGAAATAAGGAGGTGCCACGGGAATGGGCCGGAATCTATTTGTCATATCTTCGTTATATATCAGATTTTAAATAATTGTCTTGCCTTAACGTTGCACTACTTAACATTAGGTTTCATTGAGCGAGTACTATCCAGATTTGAACGACTAAATCATGCATTTCGGCGGATTGTTTTCACATTTCGATTCACACTGGCTTAATGAGATTTATTCTTTATATTTAAAGGTAAACTTTAAGATAGAACGTTATGATTGTTATGACGGGTATTTCGTTATACCTGGGTCCGTCATATGGCGTTCTGTTCGGCCGTACATTTCACTGTAAACTTTGGCGGGGCTGAACAATATCAGATGATATGCCCGGCTACTTATAAATGGTGGTTCGAGAGTTGCTGTTTTTGCTGACGATTCTCAAACTATACAGTCCTATAACCTCAAGGAAAAAATCTCAAACTACCTTTAATTACCTGCCATCTTCAAGGGCATGTTCGCAGAGGCAAACAGTGACTCTTGACCCAATAAAAGGTGACAAACAAACAAGGGGGTAATGGATTCGCTCTGACGAAGGGCTAACGCTCGAAACGTCAGCTTTCAATCTCTTTACGGTGGCCAATCTACTTTATCAACTCAGTTGATAAATCCAATAAAAGGTGTTATGCACGTTGCATAAAGGTACTCGCACACAATGTTTGGCTCGAACAAATGATACTTTACTGAATCAATCGAGCTTTCGACGAGGTACAATTAACACTTGAATCGTTGACAATAATATGGAAAACTGTAAAATCGTAGTGGCGTACTTTCTCGTTTCTCGTGTAAATCTCAACTCTCGATAAGTAACTCGACAATAACTTTGTAGCAACTCGATAACAACTAACTCGGTGACAAATCGATAACAACTAAGTAAAGCTATGAAAAAAACTATCTTGTATCGAAATCTAAGAATAACATGACGTCATTATCCTATTAATTTTTCTCGCGAAAACTACTTAGAAACGTGAAACTAAAATCACTAAAATCACGTTCGTGACACTCCCGGGGTTGATCACCAGCTGTGATCAAGTTCATTGAATAATCCGAAATTAATAGTTCATATGGAAATAAATGATAATCAGTTCAGTTTTGCTTTCGCAAAAGTTCTCCTATTATTGCTGCAGCTCGTCTTGGTCGGGTACTGGTCGCAGTCACACCATCGTGCTGGGTCGCATCGGCCGGTCGGGAACTTGCTTGTGTGGTCTCGGAGCTTAACTGTTTCTTGATGGGAGCTACTCGTGTCTTGGAGGCTATGAGGTTGGTCTCTACTTCTCCGTTTTTGTGCTCCGTTCGGAGGTAAACTACCGCTGCAAACGCTTTATCCGAAGCGTCACAGAATCCATGAATTTGATAGCTGCGTGGGGGGTCGTTAGTGTGGCGAAAGTAGCAACGGGCAACCTTAATCTCATTCAGGGCTTGGAGGTCGACAATAAATGAATTCCAACTTGCAAGGGCTGTCCCTTCCAAATTGTCGTCCCAATCGACGCCTGTAGTACAAAGGGATTGAAATAGGATCTTCATGTTAATCGTGAATGGCGTGACAAGACCCATAGGATTGAAGATCTTTGCTGAAAGCCTCAGAACAGATCATTTTGTTGATGGAAGGGTTTTAGCAAACGCAATCAGTTCAGCGAGGTCATAAATGAACTCGTCAGTGTCCACATTCCAATTGATTCCCAAGAACTTGACATACCGGTTCTTATCTGGTTTAACGCTGGCTTGTTTGTCAACTTCGGTCTCGTTGCTAGGCGATCTTGATGCCTCCTCAGCAGCAATACTGTCACGCAGAGTCTTCTAATTCGAGTTCCATTTTCGCAATTTGAAACCTCCTTTGTTCATGAGTTCTTGAGATGTGTGGTAAACGTGTAGAGTTTCAGAGTCTTCGTATGCTCCTCCAGCAAAGTCGTCAACATATAGAGAGTCTCGAAGAAAGGAAACAATGTTCGGGTGTGTTTCTTGGTACCGAGACAAATGGTAACGGATAGTGCTGGCCAAAATAGCAGGACTGGGGGTAAGACCAAAGGGAAGGCGTCGAAACTGGTACTCTTTGATCTCAGGGCTTTCCTTGTCGATGTCATCAAACCAAAGAAACTTTAGCATTCGCCTATCTTCGGGCGCAATTTGAATTTGATGAAATGCTTTCTCGATATCGGCGACAATTCCGATAGGGTAACCTCTGAACTTGATTACTGTACCAAACAGGTGTGGCACCAGGTTTGGTCCCTTTTCCAGGCAGTCGTTTAACGATACATCGTCTTTTGTGGCCTTGGCAGAACCATCGAATACCACTCTCAGCTTGGTAGTCTCTTTGTCTTGCCTGATTACGCCATGATGCGGTAGAAAGTGACTCGTATCTTCAGTTTCGGCTGCGGGTTCGACAATTCCCGTTTTCTCTTGCTCCTTGATAATATTGTCATACTCCCTGAAGAGTGACTCGTCTTTCTTGAGGCGTGCTTGGAGCTGACGTACTCGCTTAACGCACATAAGGTAGCCATTGGACTTTGGAGTACAATCAGGCTTCCAGGGTAAATTTACTTCGTACCGTTTTTCGTCTTCATTGAACTGTACATCGCGGAGGAAGTTAGCTTCCTGTGTTTCGTGTTCTTCTTTTATTCCCAGCGATTCGATATCCCAGAATCTGTGCAAACTACTGACGAGTTCTTGATTGTCGTCAATTTTCAGGAAAGGACTTTCAGTCGAAAAGGGACCTGTCTTCTCGATAACGAGGTCTGCAACTGCGACGCCGGTAATCGTGTCTTTTTGGTGCGTTGGGCCGGACACAACGCATCCAAACTTGCTGTTTACGGCGACCGGTCCGCTGACTCCCCGGATTATTTCTCCCGTGACAACATCAAAATAGTAATCGGATCCAATAAGGATGTCGATGTTTGAATGGTTTCCCTCGGCGATGTTAACGTCAGCTAACTGTAGCCCTTGAAGATGAGGATATCTAGTCAGGTCGAGGGTGGTTGGTAGAGGAGAACAAATTTTCGGGAAACAGAGCGCAGAAATTTCGATGTCTTCGTTCTTCCCTTGTAACGTTAACTTGACGAGATCACATCGCTGTTTGGTGAACCTTTCGTCTCCGAAGGTGTTCAGACTAAGCGTTTCGGTTTTTGTGGGAACCAATCCAGGCTTCTCTTTTAAGGCGTTATATGTGCAATAGGAACGCTGACTGCCGCTGTCCAATAGGATTCGCACCGGGACTGGATCGGACTGATGGTCTGCGTGGGCAAATGTGGCGACTGTTTGCAATAAAACTTTGCTTTGACCCTTTGAAGAAGCAGTCGTTGTGTGACTGACAGAAGTCGGATTGCTGTTTTCGGAACTACGGTTTGTCTCTTGAGCCAAATTTGCGTGGTGTGCCTGTGGCTGAAAGGGAACTGCTCTGGGGTCGATATGACGTCTTTCGCAGACAGATTGATGGTGATTTCCATGGCAACGTCGACAATCCTTGTTTGAAGGGCATTGCGTGTTTCGATGACCTTTATGGAGGCACAGAAAACATCTTCTGTCACGCTTCAAACTTTCCTTGCGATTGATGACATCGGTCACGCGATCACACGATGCAGAAAAATGGCGTGCAGAACAATAAACACACTGTGGTACGCCATCGCTGGAAACTGAAGAATCTCGTGCAACAAGAGTCGCGGCTGTCGGCAGATTTCGTTGCGGTTTCGCCGACTGTTCTTTGCGTTGTTCAGAATTAACTTTAACATTTTCGCTTAGGGGCCAACCATTTAACTTCTGAAGGGGGGGTTGGGTGATTTGGTATAGGCATGAATTTTTTTTTCAACCCCTTAATTCCCCGTGTATTTTTTTCTCGGGGTATGTGCTTGCAAGATATTTTTTTCTCCCTCCAACGTTCTGCATGAAATTTTTTTTGGTGTGTGGATGGGGCTTAAAGTAGGCCTTCATTATAAATCAAATTATAAAAGGTTAAGGATCTGTGAAAGAAACTTTGAACAAATATATTAATTTTTATCTAAGAGTTTTTGAGTGACTTTTATAATACAGTACAATACCTTTAACACCAAATGTAAAACATTGAGGTGACCCCTTCCCACTGATAAAAGGAGTCAGACCTGTTCCTGGACTTTGATCATTTTGCAAGGTGAATGCGCCTACAGTACAGTACACAGTGCGTGCATAGAGCTACAGAACAGTACAGTGCATAGCGAGAATGCGTCTTCAGTACATATTTTACGGAAAGATAATGAGCCACATCCTTTCCTTGTTAAATCAAACTGGCAGCAATAAGTTGCTTTAGAGAGCTATCTAGAAAGGGTTAAATCCAACTTGCAGCTGAAGTACACATTACAAAGCCCCAAATTGAAAAAAATCTGCACAGAGCTCTTAAGTTGCTTTGTTGCCAAAGAGTGAGATTGTTGACGGCATCATCTTTGTAGGGGGGTCTGGGGGCATGCTCCCCCAGAAAATTTTGAAAAATTAAAGTAGCCAAGACGTGTTTTCCTTTATTCTGAGAAGAAATGTGACCCTTCGAAAGTAACTATTTAGATCCCAGATTTTTCTTTAAATTGGACTAATATCTACTCGATCTTGACATTCTGACTTATCCAGAAGTCAAATTAACATGCCCTAACGCTTAAAAACATCGTTGATGATGCTCTTTGTTGTAGTTCCAAGTAGCTTTCTTTACAGTACCAACAAATCTGCAGGTGGTTCAAAAGATGACTCTTTGTAGGCCATTTTGATAGTAAGCAAAAAGGCCAACGTACCGTCCACCTGGAGAGATGCTGCCAATAGCTGTTTTGTTTCGCGGCATTCTTGATTTAGAGTGCACTGAATACATTGGTCTTCAAATCACAACACCAGCCGTGATCTTGAAGTTCAGAAAACATGTATCAAGATTGGTAACCACAGGTGCTATAAATGTAAAGAAAAGGCCATCTGAGGGGAAAACATCATTGTGCAAAGAATCCCTCTTACGCAAGTCCAGATGCTAAAATCTTTTAACAGTCTGCTGATAAAGTTCGATGTGTCAACCCAGGAAACATCTTGCCAGAATTTTTTTTCCAGCCCACTGTACGTGCGTGAATTTTTTTTTGGACAATAGTCTTGTGCAGGAAATTTTTTCTTACGCACATGCACTTGCAGGATATTTTTTTTCAAAATCACCCAACCCCCCTCTCAGAAGTTAAATGGTTGGCCCCTAAAACACCTAGGTGTCAGGATAATTACCTGCGGTTGACAGAGGGGAAGCTCAACTTACCGCCTTACAACAATAGCACAAACATACCGACAAGAGTGGTGTCAAATTCTGCGTGCTTTTACGTTGGAAAGCGACTTTCGTTGGGTACGAGTGCCGTTCAAAGGGTCTTCAAACGCAATAAACGGAAATTTTAAAGTCATAATATCACGTCAGCTGTAAAATGTCGAAGGCATCATCATTTGAGCTGGATAAGACTACCCAAGCTGCCGGGACCTGAAAGACGAAAGGAAAGGCGAAAGGAAAACACATTGAAATCTGCGAAGAAGCCGCCACGTGTTCGGCTCAAGATCTAAGAGAGAACATCCTGTCAGAAATGCGAGCAATTGGGAACAAAATAAACTTCTTTATTACTGGAGACAAATTCCGTACTTTCCTGGACATGCCGTCTTTTGCGCCAAGTTGATTCTTTGATACATCTGGCTTTGTAGAAATGTTTTGTTGAATGGATGGATTGTTTTTCGCCGTTCGCGTTACGAAAAGCGAGCTGGCAGTCGAAGCTTATCACAGTCACACTGACAAGCGAGGAGTCAGGAAGCGCAAGTAATTCCTCAACGCTCGATCTCTTCTCTCTCTCTCTCTCTTTCACAGATGTGATAGAAGCCACTTTGTGAGACACACTCGAAATAAACGGGTACTGCTACGCAATGGATCGCGTGTCAAAACATCGGGGCCCTGTTATGTCACATGCTATTTTCAGCGTTGTTGACAGATGACTGTCAACACATGATTAGAGAAAATTAATGCCACAAATCTTTTTTCGTCCATATCTTTGCGTAGAAAGAATCTTTTTTTCTGAAACTTTTTGTAAATGAGAGGTGTGAATAATATCTATCTGAAAATGACAGAAGTGTATTTTCGAAAACATGGTCAATTTTGGGGTACCATGATACCTTAATAACCAGCTCCCGGTTGGCTTGTTAGCTCAATTGGTTAGAGCGCTGCACCGGTATCGCAGAGGTCAGGGTTCGAATCCCGGCAAGCCTGATTTTTTCAGGCTATCTTTTCGCAACTGCATAAGTTGCGTTAATAACTGCGAGGATCTTCTTTACATTTATTTCTTCATTCCGCAGTTCAAATATATGAATTTCATATATTCATAACTTCATATTAAGCTTTAGTTTCTTCTTTTCCAAAGGAAAATAGACCTATTAAGTGTTAGAGAACCTTTAGAGGTTTGCCTTAAAAGATGATGAATTTGGCATGACTCTGCTGAACTGGTAGACTATTCCAAATAATACTGGCCTAGTGAGTAAATGAATTGTTCAAATTTCAAATTGTCTTTTAAATTATGGCTGGTTGTATGTTCTATAAAAAGACTCCTAATGCTATCTGCGTTTAAGTTTTGGTAAGCTCATAACGATATCGGAACAATCCGAGACAAAATCGCCTCACTGATAGTTTTGTTCCCTCTTATAATTTCAGGCTTAAACGACCCCAAAGAGGGGGATGGCTAGCAACCCAATCCACCCATCCCCCTGGATCCGCCCCTTGTTTGGTAGGCAATGCAAGCAAGTCTCCTTTTGTAAATCGAAGATAAATAGTTCCATTTAGCATTGATCAGTGCTTCATGCTTTGGGACAGATGGACTTATGTTATGGATCAATCTAGCAACACGGATATGGGGTTGGAAGGCCTACGCGACTCCTACTTCACGTCTTTGTTCGCCTCGCCTTATCTCGGTCTTTTGACCAATTTTGCTTCTTGTGTTTTTGTAGTGGGTTTAGTTTGGAGGATTTTTATATGGTGACTGAATTGAGCCGTTACAACTTAGGCGTTGCATTTTTTAAGACTTTGATATCGAGGTCATATCTCATCAATTTTCTGATAACCGGTGGATTCTTGTGGCTCGCACTGTTTGTTATTTTCAGTTAAATTTTACCTCTGATCGTTTGTTAAGCGACTCAATGTGGTTTCTATGCCGCTTTCGGCATATTAAGTACGTTGAATGTGGCTAGTATAGGAACTTGATGGATAGCTTTTGCCAACATTTTCATGGCAAACATCGAAACAAAAGTAAGTGAGCCAAAGCAGAATTAAATCTACACAGGGTCTGGAAGGGTATTCTCGGGATCCGGGATTTGACCAAAATACGTTGCGGGATTCGGGAAAACACGAAAGATCTTGCCGGGATTCGGGATTTGACTGCTACCAGGGAAGCGGGATTCCCCAAAATTTGGGCACGGGATGCGGGATTTTGTTGCCTGTCTGTCGGGAATTCGGGAAATCGTCACGACCCAAAAAAACGTTATAGCGGCAAACCAGGCGAACGCAAAATATCAATCGAAAGGGCCAATCTACGTCTTAAATTTATTAGCTTTTGCAGAAATTAGTCTTTTTTAATGTATTTTTGGGAAAGAAAAAACGGGATTCGGGATAGCGGTGAAAAAAGTGCGGGATGCGGTATTCTCGGGAAAAAGGAGCGGGAATGCGGGATCAGGACCCCCCCTTCCAGACCCTGTCTACAGTGTGGAAACGGTTCATCGATGACATTTTCTCTATGGGACATCGACAAACAAGAAATAGATTTATTTCTTGAACAAGCAAACAGTTTTCATCCAACATAAAAACTTACAGCTGAAATTTCAGACAAGGAAATCACATTCCTTGACACAGTTGTTTATAAAGGAGAGCGATTCCAAAAAGACGCTATCCTTGACATAAAAATTCGCTATAAACCGACTGAAACATTTCAATACACACATTACACTTCCTGTCACCCACCAGGTGTCAAAAGAGGTTTTATCAAAGGCGAAGCTATTTCTACGAACAAATTCCTCGGAAAAAAATTTCCAGGAATCTCTCTCTAATTTCAAAACACGCCTTCTCGCGTGTGGATACCCTAAAAATTTATTGGAGAGAATATTATCTGAAGTCTCCTTCGCCGGAAGACAGTCGGCTTTGAAACAAAAGAAAAAGACTCACGAGCAAATATTACCATTTGTCGCGACATATCACCCAGGAGTTAAAAACTTAAAAAATACATTGATGCACAAATATAGTTTAATTGAAAATCAACCACTGCTGAGGACCATTTTCAAAAAGCCTCCTATTAGATAATACAAGAGAGGCAAATCACTAAAAGACAGGCTCGTCAGAGCGAAGCTTTGAAGGCACAATAACTTACACGTCGAGTCTACGTCGCAAACAAAACTCCACAGTAGGGAGTCAGTGCAGGCCTGTCACGATTGTTATACCTTAGAGTTCTCCCTCGAGAAAACCTGTGATGTGATTGGCTCGGTACACCCGGTACGGAAATGCTCACAGCGGAGCAAAGCGGACCAATCACAGAGCCGCTTTGGAACGGTGCAGGTCAATCAGGGAACCTCCAGCAATCCAGCCCAACCCTGGACAACCCTGGTGCTGTAGCATTTCGTAGACAAAAGGATCAGTTCAGTGGTTTCACGGAAAACGTTGAGTTAAAGCCGCAAGGAGAGGTCAAGCGTTCTCGCCTGACAAGATCAGCGTCGTGTGATCCACCCTTGGAAGGCTCTGATGAAATGATGTTTAGGAGATCCATGTCTGCGCCACCACTTGTTAAAGACCGGAGCTTCTTCGACCAACCGACTTCCGTCGTGGTTACATATGCATTAGTCAACGCTGAAAGGAAAGAACCGTATCAAGCGAGGAACACTAAGCCTAAATCATCTTTCAATGACCTTACCTGTGAAGAACATCCTGAATGCGTGGCTCGTAGAAGACAAATATCGAAATCACTGAATACTGTTGCCACAGAAAGGTTTGCTAGTGGTTGCAAAAACGCAGACGATATGATTGTCAGGATCCCAAAGTGATTTAGGGCTCCAGGGCTCCGGTCTAGAAAATGCAAGGCTCCAGGGCTCCAAGACGGAAAATTCGGGGCTCTAGGGCTCCATTGCTTCATTCCAGGGCTCCATTTAGCCAAAAACAGCATTTTTGTTCGGGCTCCAAGTCGAGAGAGGCTTTGGGCTCCGGGCTCCACGACAAAAATTTCAGGGCTCGGTTGTTCAAAAGCCTATCAGCACTAACCCTGGTTTAAATGTAGTCCAAGGTTTCTGTTTCTTGCGTTTAAAAGCGTTACTGCTAATAATTCTGTTTGTCATTTTGAAAGCAGCCAAAATCAAATTGTTAGTGAAAATAATTTACTGAATCCACGTCGTTTTGGATTTAAAATGAATAAAAAATTGACGCTAATCCAGGATTAGCTTACCCTGCTTTGAACAACCGGGCCCAGGGCTCTAAAGACCCCCTTTGGGACCCTGGATTGTCGAAAGACGTAAAACGACGCCAAGCTTCTCAGCGTACGCAATTGATCTGGATGAAACCTCAACAGCTTTTGGAATTACGACAAAGCTGTGAATAGCCTTGATGGCAAATTGGAAGTGCAGTTTACAGCTATATGTGCTGACAAGAGAGGCATGAAATTCGCGCTCGCTCAATGCATGACGCGCGCGCTCAATGCATGATGCGGCATGACACGGCGACGTGAAATGTGTGCAGAAACAATTAGCGCGAACGTCGTAAAGTACCCAGCCTCGTTCTCAGTCGTCCTTGCCGCGTAATTAAATGTACCCCACTTGGTCCCAAGCCTCCCTTTGCCACTTGATAGCGCATAAGGCCTGTGGACGAGGTTGAAGAATACGATGTTTTTTTGTGGACCTTGGTTACTTCGTTTTGATTAAAGGCTGGTTTCCATATGATCATTACGATAGCTGCAATCGCTGGAAAAAACGTTCAGCCATCGTTGCGATCATGTGGAAACCACTTTTTAGCGATCGTAGCGATCACGGCAATCATATGGAACCAGCCTATATGGAAACTGCTGAGCGATCAACTTTTTGGTAGCGATCAAATGGAAATCAACCTTAAATTTCAGAGTTTTGCGCTATTTATTACTTTAGGGAAAGAAACAAAGCCGACTGAGAAAAAAACATTTAAATTTCTTTAATCTGTAAATATGTAAACACAAGGCCGTAAATCTATTTGGCAAAAATAAAGAAACAAAAAGAAAACAAAAGGAGAAATTTATTTCGATATCAACACAAGCAAACGTTGGCATGTGTTGATATCGAAATGAAATTGCCTTATAAACGGCTGTCAATTTTTAAATAATTAAGTAACAGGCGCGGAATGAACAAAACAAAGAACTAAAAAAGTGTCGAAAAGTGATAGGTATAAACAGCAAATTTTGTTTTGCAGGGGTAAAGGGATATTGGGTTTCAATATCCCTTTACCCCTGCAAAAACCGAATGTCCGTATGAACTAATGTTGGATGTATGAAAATCTATGTTTGGGAAATGTATGTATGGGAATCCATATTTGAGAAATCCGAGTTTGGGAGTAGGAGTTTCTACGTATTGGGTGAACTTTAAGATATGCGCGATTTACCGGACTAATAACTTCATTATTGTAAATGTGTAAATACAGCCTTAACAAGATATTACTCCTGTACCGCTTTTCAACCATAATTTAGTCTAACCATCGGGTAACTAAAGTGAGAAAAGGCGATTATTTTAATGATTTGTTTTATTTCTTGTAACAATTATGTACTTTTATTGTTGCTCCTCATCCACAGACACAGACACACACACCCCACCCGATGTTTGCTTGCAAGAGAGTTCAGGTGAGTGTTGTCCTGAGAAGGACTGTTTGTGGTGGCATTGACAACCTAGGCAGCAGTCATCATCAGAATCAAGTGAATTGTGAATGGTCAGTAGATGCTGTAAGTCTGGTTGTTGTCCTGATTGGTTAACGAAGTCACGATGTTATTGGTCGTCTGTCAGTTGAGCCGCCCATTTTGGCAAAACGTCAGTCAATGTCAGTCCTTCTCAGGACTACACTCACCCGGACGATCATACTTCACCGACTTATAATGCGAGTCCTGGGTTCAAACAATTTACAGTGAATCTTCTGTTGTACGTGGGCGTCCACAAAGGAACAGTATCCCGGCTGATATATTTTATTTTCTTTCGTATGGCCACAAACTTGCTATGCGCTTGATTTATAATATTTAACTGAATTAAAAAAATCGGCAAAAATTACTAAAACCAGGAAGTATAAACTTGACAGAGTACAGTGGCTAAACTGAAGAATTCAAGGCTCCATCAGAATCGCATTTTTGATTTCTCGATATCCTGTCACGAAAACAAATTCAACGAACTGCAATCCACTTTCATTCCTGTAATCCCTCACTTTATCCCCAAACTACTCTTTCAGCTTTGCCCTCTAGAGTCTTATTAACTAATTTGGTTGTATATTTCAGTGGTGGCAGTTTGCAATATGTTGTGGAAATTTGGTAGGCAAAATTTCGATATTTTGGTGGGATATTGTCCCTCTAAGCTCCGTGGTTAATTCTAGAAGACGTTTAGCCGGGAAAACTTTTACAAAAAGGCAGATGAATCCTTTTAAAATGACAGAATACCCTGCCACTTAAAAACAGTTCAAGAGACGACTGGCTACGCGGCTTCCCCGTAAGCCACCAGTCAACACTTTGAATTTCATATTTGGGACAAAGGTGTGGTCCTGTACTCTTTGTATCCGCGTAGCCACATCAACCCATCTACAAGGATTAGGAAAGGGTGACTGCGTATCCACGTACAAAGTCCAGCTTTTTCAGGGGTTAAAGTGGCAGGGTATTCTGCAGTTGCTTGTTCCTTGAATGAAGATCTCTTACGCATCGTCTTCAAAATGTTGCTGGACGTGCAGCTCGAACTCATTTTGGCCATAGCTTGCTGGGAAAAATCGCTCGCAAACCGGACAAAATTTGCCGCGTGAAGCAGAAGCGCCGACAAAATCTTCTTCCTCTTCAATAACTTCAATGTCACTTTCTCCAGTCCACGTGTTCTCGGATATAGGCGTTGTCATTGGAACAGCTCTCCCCTCGACTCTTTTTGAGAAAACTGCTGAAGAAGGAGCTAATGCCCCTTCACCGCCAGTTAATCTCAGATTATACATAGCTTCGTTAGAAATTTCCTCATCAGCTCCGCTGCTCTTCAATCTGTGCTTCTCCGTTTCTTGAACTGGCATACTCAGGGGTGCATCATCCGAAAAAACTCGTTCAAAGTTCCCTTCTCTGCTTCTTTGTCCCTGGGAAAACGACGCTCCCATTTCCATTCCCTGGGAGGGTATCCTTCCCCCTGGGGAATCAGGAACTTCTCGGGGATTTCGTGCGCCGACTAACTGTGAAAAATCTGTCGTGGTTTTCTCTGTGAGGTCTATCAAGGTACGCAAACTTTTGTTCTGTTTGTCAAGGTGCTCTTTGACTTGTTTCATTTCGGCTACTTTGTCTTGGGCACTAGCCAACATGGTTTCGGCTTTCTCCCGTAAAGCAGTGCTTGTATGTGACGTAGTTCTTTGACTTGTAACACCGCTCGCGGCAGCTTGATTTTGTGTTGGGGTGGGCAAACCTATGAAGAGATAAACAAGATTAAGACCCAGGGCTTAACTTTTTCCGGGCTCATCAGGCACTGGTGGGCGGACTGCGGGTCCCCGAGCCACGAAAATATACATCCTTTTGGTTCTGTTAAGCGCCAAGTTCAATGCCGAGCCGTCGAACCACCGAAACAATAAATATATACCTTCTTCGTTCTATAACTTCCTAAGTGAACTAAAGAGGCAACAAGCCGAGTAGCCACAAAAAATATATCTTCCTCATTCTATGAAGTCCTCAGTGGACTGACTGTCGAGTCCCCGAACCACTAAAATATATACCTTCCTCGTCCTACAAAGTCTTACGTGGACACAGAGCCGGCGAGCAGCTAAAATATACACCTGCCAAGCTTTATTAAAGCCGTACGTGGACTGACGAACTGGGCCACTATAATATATAGGAATCTGGACCCATAGGTCCGTGTACAGGAAAGTGGAAGTCCTGGGGCCCGTTTCTCGAAATCCCCGATAACTTTCCGGGCCCGGTAAGTATTTTTTCGAGCTCATTCATTTATCAGCTAATGGTAATTATTGGCGCAAACTTAGCGATATGCTTCACGAAATTATAAAGGTTAAAATTTAGCTTTCAAAATCACTAAAAATTGTATAGCTATTGGAGAACATTGTGCACCTATAATAGTTTTCGGGCCCGGCAAGTTATCGGGAGTTTCGAGAAACGGGCCCCCGGTCTCTGCCACTGTGTTGCTAACTTCCTCCACTGGTGTGTAGAAATGGTTACCAGTATCCGGAGGGGAGGGGAGGGGAGGGGAGGGGGCATAGTAGTACTCCAAACACTTATGCACCCAAAGAGAGAAGCACTTACACAAATGAAGGAATACTAAACAGGGATAATTCCAGGAATATTTAGAGAAGAGAAGCTTCCTCACGGCCAACACTTTTTACCCTTTTACCTTTCTAATATTTTATCTCGTATTTCTTGTATTGTTATTCGTTATATGGTCTCATAGTTTATCCATAGTTTTAATATTCGTATTCTAGTGTATTTTTATTTTATTGTAAATAATTTTAGAGGGCCACTGGTTTGTTAGTATTTTTCATGCTATTTTAGTGCTACCCTCGTTAAATAAAGACTTTACTTACTTACTTACTTATGCACAAAATGTACAATTAAAACCTGCATTACCTTGTTCTATATTTCGACCTTCAGCTTGTTTCTTCTCCTTAGTTCTTAAATTCTCTTCCATGGCTTGTTTGAATACCTTATAAAACCGATTCATTTCTTCAGCTTGGTCTTGTATTTTCCTTTTTAGAAGAATAATCTCTGCCTCTAATCTTTTTCTTTTCCCTTCAGTTTGTTCGTGTCCTTCGTGTAATGTTGACACCCCTTCTGTCTTCGTATCTTTATCCTCTAAAGCGCTTCCTTTAAACACTACAGTAATATTCCCATCTGAACTTTCTTCTATCCACTTTTTCAGATTGTCCCTGTCTGTTAATATTATGAACAGCTGCTCATTCTCTTCTATTACTTCCAGTCCCATTATTTTTAGCTCCTCAATCAAAGTTGTATATTTTTTGTTTTCTGATGTCGTTTCCACCTCTGAAGCTGAACTGGGGCCGGCACTTCCCTCACCCTGTGTGAGAAAAATCAGATCATTCCACGTCTCTGGAATCCCCCACCTACCCTTCCCCTAACCCAACATTTTGCTCTAAGTGATAATAAGGAAAAAAATGTTGAGTAGGGGAGGGGTAGGTGAGGGATTCCCAGAGACGTGGAATTATATTTATAAGGCTGGGACAGAATTGTACTCCTTTTATGACCAAACAACCCAGACAAGCATTTTCAAGGACTTTTTTAAAAGTACTCAGATTCTGTATCATGGTTTTCTTTTTAACAGCTATGGAGAAGGACAGATAGTTGAAACATTAAGCCTTGATTCCACCTGGCCGACATAAATCAACTTCCAGTTAGTGTTCAGGAAGACTTCAGTTGGTATTTAATGTCAGAAGCACTGTAACATACACTGTATTTCTTTTGTTGCTAAGATTTTATCATAACATGAATGGTGCTCCCAATTATAATGTTTGCGGGAGCTGGCCGCTCTACAACAACCCTCCCTTCTACTGTTTATCTACCAACTATCTTACTCACACCTCCACCCCTCATTGAGGTCTGAATTTTCTTAAAAAATGGGCACCTTACCTTTGATTGATCTTCAATCAAAGGACTTGGTGCAGGGGAATTTAAATGACACTTTGGGGAAAAACATCCAAGCTTGTCAACCTCACCACAGTTTATAATCTGAGGGTGCTCTTTGTCTCTTTGCACCAGGCCTGTTAAAATAACTATATAGTAACAGGCAACATAATAGATGTAGTAGGCAGTAAGGAATAGGTCCTTCTGTCTGTTACAAGGTTCGTGGAAAATCCATTGTGAAGTAGGTGGCAAATTTTTTACTGAACCTGGCAAAACTGCATGCTACCAGTACATTTTGATAGGGTTGACGTACTAAGTGTTTTTTTTTTGTGGAGGGGCCCTAATTTTTTCAGGCAAACATTATTTATAGAGACAGATCGTAGATTGGTTAGTTAGAGTGTGATTATAAAAGGTCTCATAGTGGCTGCCGTAGGTCCATGAATCTTATGTTGTCCTACCACAACCGTCAGTTCAGGGACGGCAGAGCCGGGGGGGCTGGGGGGGCTTTAGCCCCCCCACTTTTGAGGAAGATGACATTTTATTTTGTTTTAGTATACGGTACGTACAAAGAAATAAAAAAAGAGGAGAACAAGAAAACGAAACAATTCTCTTCAGGTTATTCTCCCAAAGAATAAGAGTATTTGCCAGATGAAACTAGTGTTTAAATTGTTATTGCTTGATTAAGTCACAAGAATTTACAAAGCTACAACTTTATACAATCCTCGTCGGAAACTTTTCGCGTTTACGTATTTTTAACATTTTCTCAGCGTGTGCTTCCTTCCCACAGACGGGAAGCTTGTGTCAAAAAAACAGCAGGTTAGCGTAGGATACCGGAAGGCTGAGAAATAACCTCCAAAATATTGCTGTAAGCACTAAAAGTACCTTTCATTTTACGCTTTATCCAGGCTAATTATTTCAAGAAGTATCTTGCGGAGAATGCTGTAAATACGATTTCCGAGGCTCTAGATTTCAAAATTTTCTGGGGGAGGATGCCCCCAGACCCCCCTACCAACTCCCGCCTCCAGCGCTCGTTTTCAGCCCCCCCACTTCAAAATACGCTCCGCCGTCCCTGCAGTTACATAGCAAAGTTCATTTGACTTAGTGCAAAATTATTGCTTGTCCCCACAATGGCTCACAGTGAGGAGATTTGTCTCCTGAATGACTCAAGTGCAAATAAGGTGACATAGAACACTTAATTGTCTTTTGCCCACCCATGCATTCATTACATCAAGTATAATTCCTCTTAACGCCCTGTGGGAATGTGACTGGAGTGCTTGCTTAGTACCTCTTAGGGCTTACAACTCATGGTTTGGTACCACTTAGGGTGCTGAGACCTTAAATTGACTACTATCCTGTAACCATTTAAGGTACAAGGTGGAAACAGTAACTGCCTTTTTAAACGCTCATCACTTTTACATGGTAGTCCGCCCATCCTCTGGGCTTTAATTCCTTGCCAAGGTATCTGTAAAAGATAAGAGTGTAAGAGTTCCACCACTGTACAATTTCATCTGAGTGTATTACCTGTGTATTAGCCTCTTTGCTCAATTTCAGAGCCTCCTTCAATTCTTGAATCTTCTGCTTTAGTTGTTCATTCTCCTGATACTTTTCATTGAAAGCATCGTAGCTTTTCTGTAGACAGTTTTGTAGTTCATCTCTCTCTTGGTATACTCTAGTGTCCAGCCCTTTCTTATCTCTCTGTTTTAACTTAGCCTGTTGTTCAGTAATCAGTGCCTCTGCCTCTGAAAGACGTCTCTTAAGACTTTTGAATGCTGAACCCAGATGCAGATTCAAGAAAGGAAAAACGATAATCATTTAGCAAATAAGTTTTTTGAAAGGTGCTCACAAAATCAATACTGAACCATCATAAGGGTGCTTAGTACTGTGTGAAATAAGGGTGTGATGCAGTAAACTACAAAAATTAAATGTATGAATAAGAAAGTTTAGGGTGAAAATTAAAGTGGGTTGCGGGATGCATTCTCTTTTGTAGGTCGGGTGTTGTAAAGTATTGAAATCTATGTTGGTAAGTGGGATTAAAAACTGAGCAAATATAATGATACTAGGGCCTTACTTTCTTTCACCTTACCCCTGTCCTAACTTTCCTTGACAAAAAAGAGGGATGGGGGAGGGGAGGAGGTACAGGCCCTTTCTTGCAGTGGTTATAAAGGGGACCTTTCGATCAGGATCCACATTTAAATTATGTAGTGTCAGACCCATGGGACCTGCAGAAGCATATAGCAACTGATCAGTAAAAGAGTAATTCCTAGACATACAATTTAACCCTTAAAGCCCTGATATAAAAATGCATATTGTCCTTCCTGTTCTCTATACCTTTCTTATGGAACTAGTAAGGAGAATTTGTCTAGATACTTGGTGATCACTTCCTTAATTTGTTCATGTCACTTAACTGTTTGAACAAGTAGCGATAACGTAAAGAGAAATTCCCTTTTCCTCATGGTTAACAATCCATCTGGGACAAATCCATATTTTCATCATTCACTTTCCCACTGATGCATCACCACAGTTTCTTTAGAAACAAACTCTTTTATTCATTTGGGATGAACTTGGCCAAACAAAATTTGTTTAGATTGTCTAGTTATGCATCTAATAGTTTGTCTATATTAAGACAGGCACCGTATATATGCTCATCAAATTAGAATGTCTTTCAAAATGTACTGAGCTCGAGGACAACAGTTTGCTGGATGCATAATCTGCCTTGTGTCCATCTTAAATTATACAGATGAAATATGAGATGCATGACGAAAACAACTTTATGATGTTGGTCCACCTGCTACTCCATCCTCGGGAGACAGATAATGATGTCTCTAGCATAATAAAATTAACTGCCATATTATTACAGATTTCCTCGATCTTGGGACTGAAGGAAGGATCCTTATCTGATCAAAAGCTAAGAATTAAGCCGCCAAATGATCGACCTTCACTGTAAAATTACTGTTGACATCATTTGGTGGACTAAAACCAACAATGATGGTACTGTATTATTTCAGTATTAAAACATTGTACAAAACCTGCTAAATTACTAAAACTTTTGTAACGCTTTGGCAAAACATGTGTGAGAAATACAACAGTTGACACACACAGTGCCATTTTGTGGCAGCTTTGCTATTTTGTCCCGGCTCATATTCATACCAATCCACCATTACCTTCTCTCAGGGCAACGTGGGCCTCTCTTGCAACCGGACCATTTCCATTGGCATCGTCTTCTACTCCCGGAAAATCTAACTCGTCTTCATCCCCGTGTGAGTTACTACGAGGAGATAACGCTCCTTCGTTCGCCTTTCCCTTTCTCTCCATGAAATTCAGTTTAATCTTACATATAAAGCAATCCGATTTAAGCCAGTGTATACCCACTGGTATGTATCACCGAATAGGCGCGTGCAGTGAACAAACTTTCACCATAAAGTGAAAGACAAAAACCTAAAACTGTTATGCCAAGCTACATACGTAACTTCTTGATTCCTTGCAGTTTCAGTAAACCACCAGGCTTCTTTTTTCCAAACTTGGGAATATGAACACTAATTTCCGCAGATCCCGCAGATGTTCTGACTACGTAGGAGTACACCTTACTGGCACTTCCTTCCAACAGAAAACGAAACTCCTGTCCATGCAGCTGCGTCATCACTACAACCGAATGACCTGGGTTCTAGTTGAGACTGAAATAGTGTGGTGTTGATCGTGTTGATGTGTATTCTGCATAAATTGTCTGCTTTTGTTGTAGAGTGGGAAATTGCACAAGAGCGAGATAATACGAACGGAAGCGAACGCAATCCCGTCGAACTGCAGCATTTGAGAATATGGAGAAGCTAAACGTGAGTTGCATGCATGCGTCGTAGATGCTTTCTTACAAGAAATGGAACACATGTACACATAGTTGGTCCTCCGTTCGACTGTTCAATTGACTGTTTCCTTGTTTTTGTTTTTTGAAATGACACACTAAACTAAACAGCAAATCAGTGCCACGGGGTCATGTTCTGAAGCACCGTAGCCTCCCAGCTATATGCCTACAGCAGACAAACGATTTTGTTTATTTTGATTTGTACTTTGAATTGACCGGACGCTAGATGTGTAAATATGCACTTTGATCTCGTAGCAATTGTTTCTTGTACCTCGGCATTGTTTAGTACGTACTTGTACATCTATACGTGGCTTTGAATGACATAATATCGAAGAACGTAATAGCGGTATCAAAGGAAGACACGATCTAGAAATGAAGTGAGACTATTTAAGGTGATGTGACCATATGGAAACAACATAAACCGTAACATTAACCTTGGAGGAATAAGGGGGCGTATTTGGAGGTGTGATTTTGTTTAGGTTGAGTGCTTTGGGCTATTGCATTTTAAAGCCGCACCCCAGTGGTCAGGGATGTTATTTTACTCTCACTGCTAAAAAATTCCATTAAAAATGTTTTAACCCCTCAAGAAATCTTCTAAACAAGTTTTAACTGTTTAATGTTTACTTAATATATCTGGACACCTACATTGACTCCTACCTGTTTAATGCAGCTAGTTTCTGTGGCTCCGACAGTACTGTCCATACTAATAGAGTCTGTCTGTAGCTTTAAATAAAGGTATAAACTTGTATTATATTGTATTGTATTTACTTAAAGTGCCACTGAGATGAAAATTCGTAGGTTCATTTCGGCCAAATTCTGTCGCAGAATATCGCGTTGTGTCTATATTTACCCAGAAAACTGAACAAGAAACCATCCATCCAAATATTTTTTAGCTCCAAAGTTGCGTAAAATGTGTCCGCCATTACTGAAAACGTGTTCCTGGGTGATTGCGCAATTTAATAGCTTGTGACGTCAGAGGCTCACCTCAGTCTCGTTTCCTTATGTTTGACTCAAGATGCCTACCGTCAACTGCGAGACCTCCGAAGAGTATTTCTACGATTTGGAACAGTCTTTAGCTTCCGAAGCATCAGAGGATTCATTTCATTCGACAAATGAAGAATTTTTCTTACCGTACGATGTGAGAACTGATGTCAAGAGATTTCAGCTTATAACAAGCTTGTAAACAAACTGTTCAAAGTTGTTTTTCTTGCCATGCTGGTGGGAGTTCAAAATATGCGCAAAATAATGCTTACAGTGATTACAGTTCAGGCACAAGCTGCTCAAAGAGCGGGTAACTCTCATCCAATGGATAAGTCGCTGTCCAGCTATTCGAAAAACTGATGTTTTAAGCTTTGGAAATTTAGACAAAACACCTAGAAAAACTCTAGAATTTGATGCCCGTGAATTCTCAAGCATCGTCGATTGATTTTATTGTTCGCTTTGTTGGAGAAATAAAAGAAGCTATATTTTGTCTGCCGTTGTTTATATTTATATTGTGAAGCATTGAGATTTTTGGCCATTCTTAGCATAGTATGGGAAAAATTCTTGAAGAGCCATAATGCTGTAGTCATCTGGCAGTCAGCTGATGAAGCCTATCGTGTCAATCATAGTACAGTGGTCGCTTGCACAGAAACACAAGTGCGTGGGTTTCTAAATATTTTGAACAGTTTTTGTCAAATTCTTAACTTGAGCCGAAAAAAGTGAAATAAACCAAGACCTTTTTTTAAGAACTGGAGGCCTTGTGTGACCGGAATCTAAATATTTGTCGTGCAAGTCAAGGCCACAGGGAAAATTTTCTGCTGCTCAACAACAACATGCGGACCGCCGAAGAAACGAAGTTTTCACTTGCTTTATTCATTGCGTAAAAATAATAACTTGATATCTAATCATTTTTCTTGGTAGTTCATTTACTAAGATTGCTATGACAGTTAAAAGAAATAACATTGTAAACCCCTTAGACAAAATTATAGTGGCGTGTGATATTTTTTCCCAACCAACTTAAATTTCCACGCAAGACGATCCGAGCTGTTGAAGCCTTTATATATTTCAAACAATAATGTCAATCGACTCTTCAACAACAGGGAATAAGGAGAAAAGTTTCTCCACATTCAGGATGGTATGCTATAAAATAAATGACCATGCTTCTAAGCGATTACTGCTTTGAAATTAACACACACGGAATTAAAAAAAAGCTAAGCAAAACAGACTATTGGCTTAATCGTGGCAGTCCTGCATTCGCCCAGGGTGCATTTTATGAGGACTATGCCGAAGATCTTCGTGCTAGCAGACGGCAGAACTGAAAGGGTTTTCCACAAGAAAAATAAACTTTAAAATACGTTAAAAGAAAATAAGTTTTGCTCAATGGTGGATGTGTTGAAAAAGAAACAAACTATCACTTCAACTGCCTTAAGATTAGATACCTTTCGTCTCATTTTTTCCGGATCTTTTTTTCCATATACTTGGAATGGACAATGGAATAATCGACCTCTGGGATCCTTTGACATGAACAGCCCTCTGGAAACAATCGTCCGTGAAGTGATCAGAACAGCTGACAAAAATACCTCTCCGGTTGAAATTTGCACTGTGTGTGATTACAAATATTATCCATTTTTCCATTGCGGGTCCGCTTGCAAGGCTTTGATGAAGCGAAATACCAGCTCGGTGGTTGGATTTATTGTTGTAGCATTGTACAACACAAGTAATACCCTTTACAACTGCTGCAGCAACGAAAATTTCAAGGCCGTACAGCAAACGGTTGGCAGGAAATCTTCCCTTGACGACAGTTAAATTTCGCACGGCAAGTAAACATATGAAGGTATTAGGTTTGAGGTGAGCCTCTAACGTCACTTCCGCTAATTCGCAAGCCAGCGTCCGGAACAAGGGCCTGCAGTAATGGCGGCCGTAAAATCTCGACAAAAACCGTCTGAAAAAAGCAACTTCCAGTCATCGTAATGAGTTGAAATTTGGCATGGTGACTAACAACCACAGACTATTTTCGAAAATGCAAAAATATGGAATACCAAAATTCTGGTCCCAGTGGCACTTTAATACTTCCTCATCCTACTGCTTTTAGGGCATGGACCCATTGTCAGCAACACAGTTTGTTAGAAATCCTCACTTGAAGCTGTTAGACGATGACTTGCTCTTTCACATTGGTATCAAAACTGGTGATCAGAACCTCAAAAAAGTGTTTGGTGATGTCAAGGTACAGTTATTTGATTCAAGATTGATCATTAGAAAATAGAAAGCAGGAGCTGGGAGTGTCAAGATAATTTGATTTTGAAAGGAAAATTTTCTGTGTAGCATTATTGAGAAGCCAGGAATCTTAGATTTGTTTGCCAACACCTATCATTATGTATGTGGAGATTCTACGCTAACAGCATAGGGTCCTCACACCCTGAGTGGAAGCCATCATCACGATGATGACTTTCACCCAGACAATCATACTTCACCGACTTATGATATGACTCCTGGGTTGAAACCATTTATGGGGAAAATATTCAGTCTCTTTTCCTACTGCTAAGTGCTGACATGCATTCCCATTGCCTCACATAGTCAATTATAAATGAAATGGGGACTTCATAATGAATTATCATAATTAAATCAATAAGAATAATTGGTTGCATTCATCATCATTGTCCAGATACTACGCAGCTCTTAACAACCTCTAATTTGTTTGGACCTTGGTATCACGCAGCTCTTTTGTTTTCAGAGCTAAGGTCCATTGTTTTGTTGTTTGTTCTTGACTATTGTTTTCTCAGCAAATCAGAGAGGATGTTGTAAGAGCTGCGTACCGCCCCTCGTTGTCAGCTAGGTTAAATGTTGTAAGCCACATTATTTAGTAAAGGAAACTGTTTTTCTTTTTTACAGTTTGTGTGCATGGGAGGAAGTACAAGCCGCCTTAAGTCATTTGCTCAGTTCATAAAAAATGAACTCAAAGACCATTTGAAAGGAGATATTGAGCCTTGCAACTTGTCAAAGTCTGACCGCTATGTGCTTTACAAAGTTGGACCAGTTCTGGCTGTAAATGTTAGTATCAGAAACCTGTTACACAAGTTACATTTGGTCCCAGGTACTGGGGAGGATAGCTCAGGGGGTGGGGTGGGGGCAGAGTACTCTGTAAATATTTGGGTGGGAGTGTGCCCCTGGGACTCTGAGACTCTTAATCTTTAGAAGACCATGTTCAGCTGCCCTGAAATGACAATGCATATTCTCCCTACTGTTCTTCGTACATTTCATGTGGAGCTAGTAAGGAGAATTTGTTTAAATATCAAGACATCTTATCCCTGGTGATCACTTACTTTATTCTCGTCACTTGATTGTTTGAACAAGTAGTGATAGTGTAAAGAGAAATACCATTTTCATCACTGTTAGGGCTTAAAGGAGGAGGAAGAAGGCACTAAAAATCCACCCCAGACTACCCCACCCCAGACTAGCTAAGTGTCAGTCCCTAGTTTTCTTACAAATGCTTATTACCCTTATAAACCAAATCTCTCTGATTTCTATACCCTGTCCTAGACTAATCCTGGAATAAACTGATTGAACACCATACTGTTCACTGCGGCACATCTATACTCATTTACAACTAGCGTATGCATGGGAGTCTCCCCCCCCCTTCCGGGAAGGGAAGGGAAGGGTGAGGAGAGGGCGGATACTCAAAAAGTAAAATCAATGATGCTGGCAATTTCAAGGTGGTGTAAAAATTCTCTTTTAGGTGGCTCCTGCAAAAGTTCTGTCATTGGTTAATATGGTTTTAGAATATTTAGAGGGGAAAGGCACATCACCTATAGGTATTAGTAGTTTATATGCTGGTATTCTCAGAAAAACAAGTGAAGATGTAGTTTTACAGTCTTCGCAGCCAATAATATCACGGTCAACTGACAGACGACCAATGACATCGCGTGTTTGTCGACCAATCAGGACAACGACCAGAGACTTATAACATGTACTGTCAATTCACAATTCACTTGACTCTGATGATGACTTCTGTGCAGGTCGTCGAAACGTCGGTCAATGTCAATTTAAGGCCACGGGTGACAAGCTGCTCATGAATAAATTTATTAGACAAAATTTTGGTGGAGGTCTTACATTAAAAAACTTTGTATCTTGGACGTTTGGGAGCCGATTCCATTGAAACTGAACAGAGAGCTTGGGCAATGGTGGAAGTGCAACGAGGTTGTGTTTGGTTGCTATATTGCACTTCTTTGCGCTGCTATGAGCTCCCAAAGTTAAGATTTTGTAAAACACGACTCCGTGTCCAAGTTTTCTTCTCATGGAGAACACAACATTTCTTGGTTTTACCACTCATTGATCAGGTAAAACCTCTATTGCGTCACAACAGAAGCCGATTATAGGATTTCGAGTTCCATTGAAAGTTGTAAGATTTTAAATGAGTAAAATCGTCCTTGTTTAAATTTGAAGCCTTCAAATTTGTTTTGTTAAGAAGCCTGATTGAAAAAATTGCTTCAGTCTGTTGTGACAGTCTACAGTACACCTAGTTTATCTGCCTGTTGTGTCAGTTCAGGAAATTCTATTTCCGCGCTGTATTCTTGGACACAAAATTGGTAGTTTTAGGGCTTCCAAAGGCTTATCGAATAAACATGAATGTTCAAGGTTAAAGATTATGCTAATTATGGAAATCAAATTCTAGCAGTGATTGTTCGCTGTCCAGAAAAGAACAACACATTGCAATTTAGAGACCGTAAATATTTGGATTGAAGAATATGTGTTTCTGAAGCCCTAATGTCAGCTAAAAGGAGTATTATTTTTAGTTTTTGTTTTATTTTGTTGGAAACTTCTAAAAAGGTTTCTATTAACGTTTGAACATAAAAACGCCGGACTTTGACAGTATTTTTTGGTTAAAAAATGCTTAATAGTCACAAGATATCCGTGGCACACGATTTAACGCACGTGCAATTATTGATTCAAAACTGAAAGTTTTACTGAAGAGACTATTCATGAATATTTCATACAATGTCGCTACCATTCATTGCACCTCGTGCTTACGCTTTAAATAAATGAATACTGATAACTGAGTTTCTCACCCGCGGCCTTAAACAGTCCATCTCTGGACTTCACTCACATGGACGAGGCCTTCAAACCCTGGCCGAGGCCGAGGCCTTCAAACCCTGACCCTGTTTAAGACAAAATCTGTTCATTTCACTATCCTGTTTAAGACAAGAGACCTTTATATTTTGCTTGTGTTCTGCGTTTTTTGTCTGCCTTGATTTTCATTTCCCAAACATAAAGTATGACATCATGGAATGAGATATAAAAAAATTGCTGGTACCCACATGTAGGGTTCAAGGCTTCCAGTGCAGAAAGACACCCACTGTTCAAGATGCTAAATAGTGAAATTGTATACCCTGTTTAAGATGCAAGACCCTGAAAACCATACCCCCCCCCCCCCCCCCCCGGGGGACAAACCAAATATTTCACAACAGTTTGAGTCTGAGAAATTGAAAATCAAACTTGGCTTATGCAGTCTTAATTTGCTGGCAAGCAAACGCTCTCACCACGTACTACATGAAGTGTGGCCTAGGTGGGAACTAGAAATGGGGACCCGTGTGTTATGTGGCCAAATTGTGTCAAGTGTCTCCGCCACTGTCTTGAACAGGAACCTGCAGTTAGTCTCCTATGATCAAAGGGGAGTCTGTTTTTTATCAACTCTTGGCCTGTAAATGATTAATCAGTCAGTTCTTTATTTCTGATCTACCCAGCATGGTATTGGAGTTCCTTCTTTGATGGTTATCTTGCATGAAATTCTCAAACTGCTGCATTACGCCGGGGCACAGGATGTCAAATTCTTTCGTATTGGCACCTCAGGTGGCTTAGGTACTAGTTAATAAATTAGCAAATATAATATTATAATTATATATTAATATATAAATAAAAAATAACTAGTTTAAAGTTTATTGAGTCATCCAGTCATTACCTTATCTGTGGTGGAAGGAACAGTCATTAGTTAAGCTGCATCCATCTCATTCTGTAGCTAGACTTGTTCAGGGAGGGCCGCTAAGGTCTAAGGAATATCTTTGATTTGCATGTGCTGTAAAGGGTGATCTGAATGCAGAAGTGAACAAGTCCATAGATGTTGAAGAAACCTATTTGGGAAGAAAATAACTATTATAATTGGATATTGACTGATTGTCAAAGCCATGAATATTTTAGGATTAACAGACGAGCATAGATGAATTTTATTAGAGTATTTCACTTATTTATTTTTATTAATAACTCATCAAAGTAAGAATCATGACTTCATCTGCTATTGGTCACATCACTGGATTCCCTGAGGTTAAATTCTGTTACAAAACAACATTCTGAGCAGTTCAACAGTCCTTCTTCAGGCACTTCTGAGAACTTCAGGCACTTCTGAGGAAATTCCAAGAACAAGCTGCAGTACATGAGGAGTACCTACCATCTGCACATCTAAAGACAGTTTTTTGTAAGACTGTCCATCGATGAGCAATTTTTAACTTTGAGAATCCCATTGAAAAAAAAGGGAAAAAACAGATCAGTCTTATTACAAATTAACAGATGATAACTTTTGTGTTTCTTTTATCAATACCACAAAGGTTTGGAACCTGGAACTGTTGTCGTTACAAGAACATCTGTGAATGCCCTGTTGGAGCCATTTTTTGACCAGGTACCCTTTAATTTACTAGCATTTAACCTACACACTGTAATTTTTACTTATTATAAACTCAAACTAGAAATCAGCTCAACTTAATTATCATTTGGCAATTACAAAATCTCCAACACCAAACTTAACAGAGTATATAGCTGTATGCCTTCTGTTGTTGAGTCAAGTGCGCAGGACTAGCTTTCATCCTTGGGTGCTAATTTCTGGAAATTTCAAAGGATATGCTGACCATTTCCTAAGATATCCAAAGTTTGTCAGAGTTTAATTAAAAATAATTTTTAAAAATATTCCCAAATACAGTTAAAAGGCCATCTCCAACACGGGTAGTACTGTCTTATCTTTTGTGTGGGCCTTAATTTTTGTAAATAGCCAACTGGTCTGCCTCCCACCAGTTGGGGTTCTTAACTCTGTTGTGTTCTGATTTGGATTAGTTGTTTCATTGTCCCTGAAATACCCCTCATGGGGAATGGCCAATTAAGTTATTATTAGTATTAATATCAGTATTATATTGTTTTGTTGTTGTACATAATTATTACTACATGAAGGGTTCATTTTTAAGTCTACTTGTAGAACAGTCATTGACATAATAATTGCAGCTCATTTAAGTTAACAGGGTTGAAATTAATGACCTGTGTATAAGCTGCTTCCAACTCCCCCTTTTTAAGCAGAGCCGTGGTTGCTGTTCACAGTCTAGCATGAGAAATTGATCTCCATTTCCTTGTTTATTGATATCTGCTGGCAATTCTAAATAGTTGGCACCAGACAAAAAATGTAGTAAAACATAGCCACAACTAATCTCTTTTTCCATCTGTTCTAGGTGATCTTAGGTAAGCATGTGAGGTTTCCAGCTACTCTGGATGAGCAGCTACAGAAGCAGTTGTTGGACTGCAGTGATGACATACTAACAGCTGTTGGTGACACCATGTGCACCCATGACTTTTATGAAGGTAAAATGATACAAACATAAAAATCCCTTTCAAGAACCCACCCCATCCCTCCCTTTGCCTCAAGCCTGATTGGTGTCATGTAACTGTTAAAAGGTTTTTTCTCTTAAACCATTCTTCAGGTCAAGGGAGGTTAGACGGAGCCTTCTGCGACTACACATTGGATGACAAACTCAAGTTTCTGCAAAAGATCTACGATGCTGGTGTGCGCAACATAGAAATGGAAAGTGTGTGTTTTGCAGCGATGTGTAAGCGTGCAGGTGTTGCAGCAGCCATATTGTGTGTTACTCTTTTGGACCGATTGAAAGGGGATCAAGTTGAGTTGACGCATGAGCAGCATGAGGAGTTTCAAATGAGGCCTGCCAGACTTGTTGCTAAGTTCATAAAGAAGACCCTCGAGGAGAGCAATGGAGAGACAAATTGTTCCTCGGCTAAAAGAAAACGCCAGAAAGCAGATTAAGTCTACTCTTTAAATTTCACGAAAACATGACTGTAGTTTGTTTTCTCTTTTGTGTTTATTCATGGTTGCTTATTTTCTGTGGGAGAAGTTGATTTCGAAGGTGACATCTGTTTTAAGGTGAAATCAGGTCATTCTCTTTTTTTTCTCAATAACGTTCTGTCAAATTCAGTTTGCAAATTGGTAGGCCAATTGTGTATAAGCCCTTCAAATTCCAAGATCAGCCTGACTGTTTTCTCCTCTTGCTTATTCAAAGTTTCTTAACTTTTCCCCATTGGCCTGCCAAAATGAATTTGCTATTTATATAAATGTACACAGGGGGGAGGTAATGTTTGATCACTAGTGGGGATAAAAACGGGGTGGGGAGGGTCTGTGGTTCAAATGGGGATGCTGACCGATTAGTGAATAGACCAGAGGCTGCAATACTTGGGAGCCTTTGTATTATTGCAGTAGGTTTTGCAGTAAAAATAAGGTAGAGATATGTTTGAGGTAGTTGTGTAGTGGTGTCACACATTGGGATTGTGGACCTAGAGTGGTGTAGTGGTTAATGTTTTATTATGTAATGAACTTGTCAAATTTGAGACATTTGAAATGGGATTGTTCCAACATGTGACAACCAGTATGTTAATAGCTTTAAATTAAGCTCAATTGGGCCGCAATGTTCTGTTATACGCATATATTTTGACAAGTAAACCTCTAGGCATTACTTTGAGTGAGAAACTTCTGAAACAAAGTTTTGTGACATCATCATGTTGTTTTATTTGTTCAGGATCTTTCTTGCAAAAATTTTGATGAACATCCTGCTCACTTTTATATGTGAGCACTCTCTTTCTGAGGGGATTTGAAGGTTAAGCTTTTCATTTGTGTCTGTCTTTGGGTACAAAAATTGCAGGTCAATTTTTGTTTTGCAAGTGGCAATTAGCTTGACAAAATTACTTCAAATTCCATACACAGGGTTCCTGTCAGTTTTTACACCAAAGGACAAATGATTTTAATAGCATGTGATAAATGTAATTGTTTATGTCTTACAGCATACATTAATGTTTGTGAATAGAGAGTAAAATTAATATAACTAGTTATTCCTCTTAAGTAACAAGAACTCTGCATACATGTGGACAATCACGGACATACTATATATGACTAGGTGTGATAGGTATTAATTGTGAATATATTTACATTATTTTGGTAACACTGGTATTTTATTGATAAAAGATTGACAAGGAAATATTTTTACTGTCAATATGAGAAATAATTAGTGTGGCAAGAATTTCAATATGTATTTTTGTGTTATTTCTATGCCATGGTGATGTAAGAAAAGATATGAATTGTCTGGACAAATGTGAAATAAACAGGTTGAAAAATTACATGTAATCAAGCAGTAGGTTACATAACTAATACTGTACTATATTTTTTTATTTTCTGAAAGGATGCATTACACTCATCTTACGAGAGACACTGAAGCTAAGTTTGTCCAGAAAGTTGTTCAATGTGGCTGGGCATTTTTACCCACCAGATTTTTTCTGTACTTGCTCAAGGTGATTCCCTTCAATTGCATTGCGCATCTTTTCTGCGCATCATTTTTTTGCGTGATTAGCGCGCGCACGAGCGCGCACCTGCGGAACTTGATAGGTTTTCTATGAAAACTGAGCAGTTCAGAGAAATAACTGGTCGTTTTCTCCTAAATGAGCTCGGTGACCCCCATTTTTTAATACATAAATTCAAATGGCACATTGTCGAGCACAATATATTGCGATTTCAAGAAAAGTTAAAAATTCTGCTTCGAGATATTTTTATTCAATTGCCAAAAAGAACCGGTGTCTTTAGGTACAGCAGGGTATGTACGCATGCAGCAAATTCTTTAATTTTTTTCATATCCTCAATTCCTGTTCAACTAAAATAGTATACAGTGCAAGATAAATGTCTCTTTTGTTGAACTGCTCCAATATTTCAATACAACCAATTACTTTTTAAAGTAATTATAGCTCTCATTTCTGATTACTAGGGTTTCTCAGGAAAACCTTGCGGGTCGTATACCGGTAGTTGCTATCAATGGCTATCCATGCTGTGCCAAAACAAGCTCGGTGACCCCTATTTTCTTTTGCATTTTTGAAATGTTCTAAACATAATTACCAATTGGACCAAGTCTTAGAAAATTTTAAATATTCCTTCTATTTCGATGGAATCACCTTAAGGACGGAGCCTCCTTTTGTTACTGCGCATACGTTCTGCGCATATCGGGATGTTCGGGTTTCTTAAGGAATTTGCCCACCAATACAGCAATATTTTTGCATTTTCGCATTTTTCAGAGATAACTGATCCTACATTTGGACAGAAATTGCCATACGTTCTTTGTATTTTAACGCTTGTTTAGAGATGTGGTTGCTTAATTATCTCTGAAAAATGCACGGTTACCCACATTTTTCTCTTCGAATTCCAATAACCCTTGCTAAGATCTACTTTTTCCCCATAGTCATAACCTTTGCAAAAATACATCTGTATTAGGAGGCACCGTCCTTGAAAAAATAAACTGTGAGTAATACCTCTTTCTGCTCAGGGAAAGTCAATTAAGAAGAGTGTGAGAATGTGTGAAAATTGTCTTGGGGAAGTGATGTGTGGGTGCAGAAATGATTTTCACCTGCACTCACAAGTTCTTCTCACTTGGTTACTTGGTTGTTTCTCAACAGAAAGAGGCTCTGCTAACAGTCTACCGAATAATTATCCTCTTATTTCACAATTATTCACCACAGGTGAAGTAAATATTGGTGAATGTTTACCAAGCCGAAGGCAAGGTAAACATTCGCCAATATTTACTGAGCCTGAGTCGAATAATTGTTTTCATATAATTTTGAGATGTGGACATCAAAAAGTATTCCAAAAAAAAACCGAGCTAAAACTTGACAAACAACACGTGAAAAAGTTACTTAGCTTAGCAGCCGTGCCTTGAAATGTTATATTCACCGGGTAGCATGGTAAATATAGCATTAAAATAATTGTACTAATAGTTAATATTAATTTACTGTCACAGATTTGAGAGACAAAAGAAATCTGAGAAGGTCTTGCTTACTCAAATTTTTTTGTCAAATTTTTATTATTTTAGGGTCTTTGTCTACCAAAAACACAACTTTCCACATCCATGTAACTTCTAATAATTTAATATAACTCTTTCTTCTTCTATTTTTAAAGCTTTATTGTACACAGAAAAATAGCAAAATACAACCTCGTCCCCAGGGTCTTCTCTTCGTTCAAAATGGCGGTCGGAGACACCCCTGGCCAAGGCTGCTGAAATACTCCAAGAATCGTGGAGTATTTTGTCATGTGACGCATGTTGAAATGTCTTTTTGGGATGTTGGTTTTACAGTCTGGCGGCCCTGCTTGTTTTTTTGCAATCTGAAACCATTGTTCAAACGAAACGAAGGCATTTCAAATAGCCAACTGGTCTGCCTCCCACCAGTTGGGGTTCTTAACTCTGTTGTGTTCTGATTTGGATTAGTTGTTTCATTGTCCCTGAAATACCCCTCATGGGGAATGGCCAATTAAGTTATTATTAGTATTAATATCAGTATTATATTGTTTTGTTGTTGTACATAATTATTACTACATGAAGGGTTCATTTTTAAGTCTACTTGTAGAACAGTCATTGACATAATAATTGCAGCTCATTTAAGTTAACAGGGTTGAAATTAATGACCTGTGTATAAGCTGCTTCCAACTCCCCCTTTTTAAGCAGAGCCGTGGTTGCTGTTCACAGTCTAGCATGAGAAATTGATCTCCATTTCCTTGTTTATTGATATCTGCTGGCAATTCTAAATAGTTGGCACCAGACAAAAAATGTAGTAAAACATAGCCACAACTAATCTCTTTTTCCATCTGTTCTAGGTGATCTTAGGTAAGCATGTGAGGTTTCCAGCTACTCTGTTGGTTTTACAGTCTGGCGGCCCTGCTTGTTTTTTTGCAATCTGAAACCATTGTTCAAACGAAACGAAGGCATTTCAAAGTGTTTACGTGACAAAATTCTACCGAATTTTTGGAGCCATTTTGGCAGCCTTGGCCAGGGGTTTCTCCAACTGCCATTTTGAACAAGGAGACGGCCCTGGGGACGAGGTTGAGTAAAATAATTATTAAAAATCTAACCCAGCATGCACTGTAGTGTCCTTCTCAAATTATAATCCACATTGTCTTTATCTACACAGTTGACAATAATGCATGTGGACAATTTTATTGTTTGTGTACACAGGTGACTACCTACACTGTCGTGAATCAAATCTTCAATGTAAAAATTCAGTTTACCTATTTACACGACATACCATAGCAATCTAACTGTCATTGTTTTTGTGATTGTCTGCCTGAGCTATGAACAAGAGTCACCTCATCTGCATCACACTGACCATTTGTCCGTAGAAAACTTGGCCTTACAGTTAATCTTTTAAGCCCCATTGAATCTTAGCATGAATATTCTCCTTACTGTTCTCCATATATTTCTTATGGTACTAGTTAGGAGAATTCTCTATTTGCTTAACATCAAGATGTTTGTCTTTATTCTCGCAACCTGTATGTTTGATCATGTAGTGGTATTGTAAGGTGAAATTAAATACCTGTCACTACTGGGACTAAAAGGGACAGCATCCAAGCTGCTACATCATGTTTTCTTATGCATGGTCAAGAACTTGCTTAATTAAGCTTGCTTTGTTATGTTGAAAAAGGAAGAAAAATGCCAAAAGTGACGAAAGCAAGGAAACATGAACTTAACAGAAAAAACATCAGCTTAAAAACTTGAAGTCCCATGAGAGTGGCAACGCTGATTCCTGGACATCCTGTCACAAAATCAAATTTAACAAACAACAATCCACTCCAATCCCTGTAATCACGTGGGTTATTCCTAAACTACTTGGTCTGTTTTGCTCTGGAGAATTGTTTTATCCAATTTAGTTGCATACTTGGTGGCATTTGGGAATATAACACTGAAAGTAGGTGAGCAAAATTTCTTGATATTTTGGCAGGATGCTTGTCCCTTTAAAGTTGTTTGAAGCCAAGTTGGTACGTCTTTTGTGCCAGGGGCCCGTTTCTCGAACCTCCCGATAACTTTCCGGGCCCGGTAAGTATTTTTTTCGGGCTCATTTATTTGTCAACTAACGGTAATTATTGGCGCAAACTTAGCGATATGCTTCACGAAAATATTAAGATTAAAATTTAGCTTTCAAAATCAATAAAAATTATACAGCTATTCGAGAATATTGTGCACCTAAAATAGTTTTCGGGCCCGGAAAGTTATCGGGAGTTTCGAGAAACGGGCCCCAGGTGGCATTGTTAGGGGTTAAGTGATCATTGTAACAAATGACAATGCTCTTTCCACAAAAGCTGCCACTCTACACTCTTGTTGTGATTTGAGAATTGTTCTCAAAATTTCTTGCTCAGTCCAATTGTTCAACAAGTAAACTGTCTCTCCCAGGAAATTATGTTTTCCCTTTGAAATCTGTTGAATTACTGCTGTAGCAGTCCCTGGTTGTTGAGATTCTTGAGAGCATTGATCACAATCTCTTGCAGATACTACAACAAAATATAACAAAATAAACTTGTGAAGCACTGAGGAGTCACAAAATGAGTCCAAGTTATTTTTAGTCATTATACATACACACAAGCAGATGTCAGGAGATTTATGCAATAATCAAGTTACTTGTTGAAATTCTCTATTTAGAAATTCACTGGCTTTGACATAAATGTACAGTACACATAGAGGTTCTACTTACCCAAAATCAAATAATAAATTGCAAGCAACACTGTAATCAGAAAACTATGGGCATATAATATTTAGAAAATTACTATAATAACCTACATTGCTTTGTGCTCCTTATTTGTCATTTATGTCCAACCCAACTAATCACAACACTTCAGGTATACCCATAGATATTGTTTATTTTTAGGCTACAATCATTGCAACCACTGCCCCACTGAATGTCTCGAGCTCTTGGAAGACAGATCAACAGGTTTACTAAGGGTCCAGGATGTCTGCGTGTCCTTTCATCCCATTTCTCACACTTTCCTTCACACCTCTCACAATAGCTAATTCATCCAAGTACCCGCTGAGGTTTTCAGAATTCCTCCAGCCAGCTGAATATAAATGTACATGCTGACCATTGCCGCCCCATTTTGCCTCAGGTTGCCAAATCCCTTGTCCTCAACCAGCCCCACTCAATGACTGACCTGTGGTTTTCAGTACTCCTCCAGTCAACTGAATAAACATGTATGCACCAACAGTTCCAGGCCCCTTTTGCCTGATGTCCCTGTCCCTCTACCCCTAGTTCAGCCCCACCCAGTAACTTACCTGAGGTTTACAGTACTCTTCCAGCCAGCTGAATATACATGCTGAGAGGGCTTCAAAGTTGGTCACAGTAACTGACGCATTGAATGACAAGAATTGCGTTTCCATGACCTGCCGGAACTGAGGAAAGGAAAGGATGCAACTGAACGGTCATCACAGCATTTTAGTTCCAATTATTAAATAAAAGCACCATCAAACTCTACACCTCTCCCCAACTTTCATGGATGGATATTGAAATACAGTTAGTTATACACTGAACAAACTTCCTGTTATTACTGACTTTTGCTGTTGTAGTCTTGTGGACATTTCATTCAGTCTCAATGTAACAATACATTTTAACTGAGTAATATGTAGAGCTTGATTTAACTATTGAGCAGATGGTCTGTTCATAATAATGCCAGACTATGCTTTTCCAAAACAAGATAAAGATCCCTGTCTCACTGCATGTACACAGATCTTTATATCTGCAGCATTTCTTCAAATCTTAAAAGTATAACACCAAAACATAAACCACAGTGCAGTGCTTCAAGATGACAATGCTAATTAGTTTAGCTTCTTTTGGGTAAAATTTCACCCCAATTCTATCACTGCCTTGAACTAATTTCAGTTTCCCTTTTTGTAAAGCAGAGACCTGTCTCTAAATTTTTCCAAATTTGTTGTTTTAAGATAATGCTCAACATAGATGTGGGATTCTATAGTATTGTTGTGCAATTGTAGACTCTCTATAGTGGAGACTAAATTAAAATTGTGGCACTAAGTAAGGGTGTTGGTCCTTTGGTCCATACAGCTTAACTCTGCACTGAAATCTTGACAAACATTACAACATTGTAATGAAGGCTACAAACAAAAAAAAAGCAGTATCATTTACCACACTGAATTTTGCCTGATCTGGCACTTGCTTCTGCCCTTGAGCTGGCTGAAAACAGAAGGAAGCAAATAGCTAGTCTTACACAATGGACAGTGTAAAACACGTGCTTTGATTGGTCTTGGGGAATTTGTGATTAAAAAACAGATGCACAAATGATGCGCACTCAAATCATTACAACCAAGATTATTTAAAAACATTTCTACTTTTGTGAGGAAAAACTGATATCAAAACAATGGAAAAAACAAACAAACAAACAAACAAACAAACAAATAGATTCCATTTGGCCATGGATGCATGTGTACTCTGATAATGCACAGGAGATGTCAAAAGGTGATAAGAACATCAGTCACGCTACAAGCCGCACGTCTTTGTTCTTACTACATTTTGATGTCATCTGTGCATTATTAGAGTATACGTGCACGGCCAAATGGAATCTATTTGATGCTGAATAACACTAATTCATAAATTACAGCTACAGTGTAGGGCACAGGGCCTGAGGTTGTTTGCTATGTACAGCAAGCACAAATTTAAATTCAAATTTTAAAAAAGTATCTTCTAAATGAAGAAAACTACCTCATAATGTCGAACATAATGTACAAACTTGTATCATGCAATTGCAGATTGCAATTAGGATAAAAAGAAAAAAATTACATATTAGCTGATTAGTGGTAAATACACAAAACAAAATTAATTTTGTTCTTCACCTGATTTTGATGAGCTTTAGCGATTTGCTCATAATTCCTGCAAAGAAAGATAAATCAAAATTAATAAATAATTGTACATGTAGCATAACCATGTTATAATGAACCTCCAATCTGCCCACAGTGTAAACACATTTTTACTACAAGACTGCCAGAGACTCAAAAACAGAAAGTAAGGAAGCAAAAAACACAACAACAAAGGAATACTCAAAGACAAATTCTGCCTTACGTCTTCATGATTTTTAGAGCCATCACTTCTTTCCTAAGTGCTTCTAACTCCTCTTCCTGCTTCTTTTTCTGCTGATGTAGAAACATGATGTACTCAATTGCTGAAAGGTAAAATCACCAATAAAAATTAGAAACTTGTAATCTGAAAATTCAAGGATTGCATGTAAATCTTACTTGGGACATGTCATATTTTTCAATCTTATATTTCCCTTCGAAGATTCTTTTCCCTAAAGTATACTTGGAAAAAAGGTTGTGTGATTTGACATTAACCCAAGATGCATCAAGTTAACCCTTTACTACCTGATGGGTCAATCAAAAGCAATTCTGTAACAAGAAAGGTTATTTGATTTAAAGCTGTGAGTTGCTTACATTTCTGTAGAACGATGGCTTTGCTCAGTTTCTGCATAGCTGTTGCACTGTTTGGCTGATGGCAAGTGGGGACGATTGTCTGAAGATCATCATACCCTTTCTGTAAATGATAAACGAATACATTCAAATCCCTCTCTCTAATGTTTGGAACATTAACTTGACTTCCCTGATGAAGGATTTGATTGAACATTTTGGTATAGCCTGAGAAAACAGCCGACATTTTGCGACGTCGCCACTTGAGCCCTCACAAAACAACGTCTGAGTAACGAGTGCAGGAATTCCATACTGATGACGTGCACTACCCAGATCTTGGTGGTGCTTCTGATTGATTGTGCCTAACCTGTGATCAGGCCGAATTTTAGCATCGCTCTCATATTCTCTTACGTTGGTCGCTCGCTAAAATAAGGCCTGATACAATCTCTCACAGGGGTTCGTGTCGGCGGCCAAATTTTGGCCGCGGGAATCTCGCAATCTGATTGGCCCTGTAACAATAGAGCTGTCAACGGAAATAAATTGTCTACAAGACTCGCTCACAATGTCGATCCGACCGCCATCGCCAAGGAGCAACCAAGGAACAAGTCTGCCAAAGTAAAATGTGTTACTCTAATAAATTCTTGCCGTTCTAGGAGAATTGTCACCATTTCTTTCTCTCCTGAGAACGGCGTTCGGTTTGACGCAAGTTGTCTCTCACCCGGAGCACAGAAGTACGACAACAGTGAAGTATGTATTCCGTTTTATCGCATCGTGTCTCGGAATTTTCATTTGACGGCTTTCAGCTAGTATTGATAACATGAACAGAGTAGTGGTTATTTCTGCGTTTTATGAAACAAAACAAACAGCAGACGAACAAGTATCTTTCGCCAAGAATGATCAACAAGTCAACCGATAATTCGGTAAACTTAATGGTAAACTGATGTTTGGCGAGAGCCAAACGATTCTCAGTTTATTCATTCATTGTTTAATACTTATCTCGTTTTATTGATCTCTCAGACATTGACATCAAAGGATCTGACTAGTTTTATAAAATTCGCTGCTGTTTAGAGAAAAAATTCGCTGCTAATCTCAAATATTTATCACATCTGGAACTAAATTAAATTACAAAATACTCCTTTGTTTATAAACGGTTTCATTTATATCTTTATTCTAAAGAATGAAACTGAAGGTATTTCTCTTAATTGCCCAAGGTTTTTTACGCAGAAAATCGGTGACAAATGCGAAGAGAATATTTCCGGATACCACCTGAAATGGGAAAGGATTCAAGCATGCATGCAGCATATTTTGGTACATGACAACCTCGTCGTGATTTGAATTTTCATTCAGTTTCAGCTCAAACAGAGCAACCATGTACAATACCGGAACCTTCAAGTTAGCAATCGTGTAAATTTGAGTGCTTGTGCCTGTAGAAGATATATCGTAGCCTATGATTTTCTTATTTTGCCAACATTTGCGCGACTTTTTGCGAATTGCCATTATGGGAAATTTGCATACTGAGGATCGTGCAAGCAGAAGAAATTTTGATTGGCTGTTTTGGTGAATGTCAATCAATAAAAAAAAGTGGGTGGTAGACGTTCCCTAGAAGAATAAAACAAGATCGACAGCGGCAGATGTGGTAGGAATCAACTTAGTTGCGATGGCGATTGAAACGTATGTTTAAATCATGGTTGATTCTTGGTATTCTCTTCGTTTTTTTTTTCGCCGCTCCGCCGCGATATGAAGTTTGTATAGTGCGGCATATGCATGTGACACCGCTTTATTTCCTGTCATATAGGACAGGAAAGCGCTTATTTGTGAGGAAGCTGAGCACCTCAACAAACGTTTATACGCAAAGATCAGTAATTTAATTAGATAATCACTCGAAAAGCAGCTTTCTTACCGCTTCGTTGCGTTCATTTCATTGTTTACAGAAACAAAGAACTCTGGTTTCTTTTGCTTCTGTTGTTTTACAAACGACGCCGACTTGACTTTTTGGCCTCGTTTTTCTCAAAAACGAAGCGAAAATCAGTGAAAAAATTATCTGGGCAATGTTCTATGAATGAAGGGAATGTCACATGCAAAAATTCAGGCAGTTTTGAGCAAAATGAAAAAACGGCCTAAAATTCGACATAAGACGGTTATGCTCTCAGCCCTTCAATTGTATCAGGCTCTATTTTTCGTTTCGCCTGTCCCGCCTGAATGTTTCACTGAGCGAAACGAAAATAGAGCCTGATTGCAGGTTAGGTTGTGCCACGAGGGGAATTTTCTTTCAACCAATCAGGGTAGTGCGTCATTAGTATGGAATTTCTGTGCTCGTTACTCAGACGTTGTTTTGCAAGGGCTTGAGTGGCGACCTCGCAAAAATGGGGCTGTTTTCTCAGGCTAATTTTGGTACTGCTTTTTCCAACACTGAAATGGCTTTTATTTATTTCTGCAAGTGCTATGCAGCATGATACCGTAAAAAATGCGTATAATTAAGCTGCCCTCGCAGATAAGCTGCAACCCGAGTTTAGAAGCTCAAGATTTGGAAAAAAAAACTTATGTCAAAAATTCATAGCCGAGTCATTTCATTTAATGAACATATGGCTGAAGTGAAGTCCGTTTCACTATGGATTGATGATTCAATTTGTAGTTTGAATAGTCTGAATAAGACTCAACCACTTATTTTAATCCTATACAAGTACCAAAGTGGTATGCAAACGTACTTGAACACAAGACCACTTTCCCTGATGAATGTTTTTACCAGCATTTTTCCAGATAGAGCTATTCAAGTCCGAAGATTTGTGAGTAAGTTTGTTTGTTTACGTCTCTTGGCTTAGTAGCCAGTCATTTGATGAGAAGAGAGAAAAATGGTGACAAAATGGATCAGTTTCATCATTCGCAAAGCAAATTGAAATGGAAGTTTTAGCGATTTCCTCGGCTGTTTGTGGCTATCATGTGTACAAGGATATTTGGAAGACATCATCGGCGACAAACTCACCTACGAAAGGGAGTTCAATAATAACTTATTGCTGTGACAAATTTGCCATCAAAGTTTTCAACAACAGAGAAACAGTGGGCCATTTACCAGGTGAATTCCAAACTCTGTACCGAACTTGTGGGGTACAAAATAACTCACTCGCTTGTAACAACCAATTTATGCTTTATTGTGTTTTTTGCGACAAATCTCCCTCCGATTTACAATTTGAACAATAATTCTCCTTGATTACAATGGAATTCGACTCCCTACGATCACAAATGTCAATCAAACAGACCACATAAAAGGTCTTCTCCAGTTTCGAATGTAAACACTGTCACAACATTTCAGGTCAACTTGTAAAAGCAGTGACTGGTTTTCATTGACGGAGTAGGTGTCACAGTTTATCGAAAATAGACTTTATTTTTGGGTTTTGGGGAACAACACATCAGGATTAGGGTTGCATTCTCCATATGTCAAATGCGGTTAAATAAAAAGATTTTATCCTTAAATCCTACCTTAATTAATGCAACAAATTTACACATAGTTACTCACCCTTATGGCATCCCTTCTTTTTTGTTCTGCTGCACTGTGTGCAAAACGCCTCTGTTCCTTTGCAACAAACACATCGGTTTCTTCATCTTGAGAATCTACTGCAGAGAAAAGCTTGATCCCTTAATAACCAAGTAGTCTTTAAAGTCCTAAAAAGCAGCAGACTTGAAAACAATTTGAGAAAAAAGGACAGCAATTTTTGTGTTTTAAAGACAAGCTTCAATAGACACCACTGTCATCAATTACCAGTTTGAAAACACTGTCAAACTGATGATGACCAAAGTGGGTCCTTGAGATTAAAACTGTCACTCATTTTTGTACATATGGATTTCCTGCTGACAGCTTCTCAATTGAAAATACCATACACTGTAGACAATGTGATCATTAAACATTGTCACAAGATTTCAAAAGGTGTTTCTAAAGCTCAAAGCATTTCCCAAGTCATGTGCTGCACTTACAAGCTAGCTTTAGTGGCTTTATCAGTTGAGTTGGTACCCAGCCATTATGCTGCTTACAGTGGATTAGTTGCCACTTTCTTCAAGATAATTTCACATTGGACCCCATCAACTAGAAATTTAAGGGAAGTTGGCCCATGTAACCTACTTTTCTTGTCACGCTGCCTTCTACTACAAAACAGATTAAGGGGGCTGGGGGCCCTTTCTCAAAACTCCTCATAACTTTCTGGGCCTGGTAAGTATTTTTTCAGGCTCATTTATTTGTCAGCTAATGGCAATTATTGGTGCAAACTTAGTGATATGCTTCACAAAATTTAAACAGTTTTCGGGCCCGGAAAGTTATCGGGAGTTTTGAGAATTAAACGGGCCCTTGGTACAGTTGTATTTAATGAATTAAACAATTCGTATGAATAGTAGGAGCATGCATGATGTAAGGCAAGTTAACGAAACAAATCAGAGCAGAAATGTGCATGAATCACACTGTACAATGTAAATATGTAACAAGCACTCGTACAGGCTTGCTGCTTACCAAAATGTGTCCTTGATGAGTCCTCTTCAGGGCTGGCTGGCTCAGACTTCACATCTGTTGAGTCAACTAAAATATATAACTACAACACAACAAGTAGATACTATATAGAGTGTGTTCATGGCAGCAATGTTGCAGGAGCAAACCAATAAAAGCTACCGGTATTTGCAAATAGATAAAACTTTTTCCCAGTGGAAAGGAATTCAATTTCTTTCCTCCTCCAGTGTGGCTGCTGCAAACACACTCTGTAACCTGTGTCTTTCAACATTGTTCTCTCTAAGAACAGTTACAGTAGTAACTGGTGACTGAGTTGAGACCAATTTTCTTGTCTACCCAGGGTTTTCAATTTGAAAAAGAGTACCAGGTGAAGTATCAGAGTAGCCGGAGCTTTACTGCGGCACGACAAAGCTGCACACGGGAGGGTACGGGAGAAGGGAACCCCTTCCTACAAGGGGGTCCAGGGGGCCTCCCCTGGGAAACTTTTAAAATTTGCTTCCCTGGAGATGCATTCTGGTTCATTTTCAGTGACAAGAGGTGTTTCTTGGTAGGTACTATACACTTGAATTAAAATCTAGGCAAAAAATAATCAGCTGCATGCATGCTACATTCTTTGTTGATACCTTTGAGTACAAAAAGCACCCGGCGCAAATGCTAAAAGTAGCTGGCGACTTCCGTCGGGTGTTGGGTGCTTTTGAAAACCCTGTCTACCATTTTATTTGAACGGCTTCTCCTCTTAACACCCAACTAAACAAAATGTGAGATGATAACCTAGTGCATGTACATTCACAGTACTAGTAGACACCACCACTCACACACACTGGGGTTGCTTCATGATAAATGCAAAACTTAAGACACGTTGTAGACTTGAATATGATACCCTGCTCCAGGCTCTCAGATAGTAAGGTCGGTGCAAACATTAAGAAAGGGAACATGAAAATAAGATGTGTGCGGGATATGGGGAAAAAAGAACAGGCTATGAACATTATAGCTCACCTGGTTCATCATAAAGCTGGTCATTGCCTGGAATCACTGATGAAAGCTAAACAAAAGAAAAATACAACTACTGTCTGAATGGAAAAGTGAACTAAATCCTCAAAATTATCTGTTAATATATAATACGAACCCCCGAACCCCCTTTCAAAAGGGTCTTTGAAAGAAGTTACGGCATATCTCTCTCTGAAAGGCGTGTAAAGTGATTGATTGAAGACGAAATTTGTCTTTGAGGAGAGGTAGTTCAGTACTAATTGGTGGGGCATTTGAATGGCTTTTTTGCCCCAGGGGGAGGGAATTTGAACAGGCCAATCTTCAAAAGTTCAAATGCCCGGGGGGGGGGGGGATGTTGAACTTTTGAATTGATCGGGGCATAATGTCTCAGTTGCAATAACAACTTATGAAGTTAATAAAACAAACAGTTGCAAATGGGTGATTTAGATTAGTTCTTACCCTAGACTGATAACTCTAAATGGGAACATCTATTTTTCTGTTTTTTTTTGGCCTTTGACAGATTATGCATGTAAGGCTATCAAAGTGTTTTCCCGGGGGGGAGGATACTCCCTTCTATAAGCTATATAGGTATGTGCTGCTGTGAAGGGTATGGTTTTCAAGCAGTTTGGTCTGGGATAAGGTATAGAAATCAGGGCGTTTTGGTCTACAAAAGGGCATCTGATTACCGGGAAACTAATGGGTGGTGTGAAAAATTTAGTCCAAAATGGGTTTGAAAAACTCGGAAATATTAAGTCTAAATGAAATCGTGACAACTTCGTTGATGGAAAGATGGTTTTCCATTAAAAACACTGTGTGGTTATATTTCTGATAGATAGCTGGAAATAGCTAGTCCAGGATAGGGAATTTTTGGAATCTTGTCTGGAACAGGGTTGCAAAAACGACCTAAAGGTGGTCTGCTATAGGTTAAGGGTTTCAGAGTCCCAGCGGCACACCCCCACCAAAATTTTTCTGAGTATTCCCCCCCCCCCGGGGGTTTACGTTCTTTTAATATTTATACTGTACATAAAAACAACAACAAATGAGCTTACTGTCTTCACCAACTATGTGCAATCACAGTTTATAGAGCCAGGGGCGGGATGTAGAGAAAAAGGCAATTTGAAAGTCTCACTAAGCCAGGAAACTAGTAAGTAAGTCTTACGCCTGGTGCACATGCACTTCACATGATGACTAACAGACCCAAAAAGCAAAGCTAGAAAACTACATGACAGTTCAATTCACCATACCCATCTTCAAGGTAAAACCAAAATAGAGCACTCTGAGTATAGACTGAAAACGAAACCTTCCAAGTTTCCATGGGCAAAATCAAAGAATTAGCTATGTTTCTACCTGATGTTCGCCCCAATCATCTCCATCGTCCGCCATCTTTGATCCGATACACAATCCCGTAACCCGGATGTGGTTAGTATACGGAGGTTCGCAAAGCCTTGTGGATACGGGAAGCTCCTCCCAGAATGCTGCTAAACATTTCCAGATTTGGTAATAAAGCTCAGCGAACGCTGATAGCTATTTTGAGAAGGTGGTAGGTTTTACGGCGTTACAACGCAGTTGTGATCATCAAAGTGGATAGGATCTGTGCTTTGGACTTGCAAGATGAATCCACAGTGTGCTCGCTGTAATAAAACGGTCTATCCGATGGAGAAACTTAACTGTCTTGACAAGGTGTGTAGCGAAGCGTTGCGTGCGTTTCCATATTTCGTGAGAGCATGGCTATGAAGTTACATTTGCGATGTATACTTATTCTGTTTCTTTGTCATGCTTTGTTAGTATTGGCACAAGAGATGCTTCACTTGCGAGACCTGCAACATGACTTTAACAATGAAGAACTATAAGGGCTACAACAAGTTGCCTTATTGCCCAGCGTAAGTTTGAATTGTACGCAGTTTTGTACTTCTTTGGAGTTGTTCCATATGACCATGAAGTGTTTCCGTTTGAATGTCGTTATTTATGCATTTCGTATTTGCATAGAAATAAGCATTAAGACTCCTTGTGTCGATAAAAGCTAATCTTTCATGGACATCCTCGTTTAACTGTGTTGTTCAGCTAGGCTGACAGCTGGCAAAAATACACTGAGCGTCCATTTCTCTCTTCGAATACATGGATTCTTTGTCTTGAGGTACCACGCAAGTATTTTACTCATCGATGCTCACTGAATAAAATGAAACAGCTGTGGAATTTGGTTTCACTGATTTATCTAATTTACATTACTTGGCCTTACTGATATGTCTTCGTTTACTATTTACCCGCCTAGCCCAATAATTGTACCTAATGTTTGCTTGCACATTTGTGAAATGTTTGGATGCTCGCACGTTCATGGAATTTTTGGGTTTTAGCTCTCGTTGAGTTGACATCCAAAGAATTTTTCATTTATTTCATGCGCTGAAAGCTGCTTCAAAAGCTGAGGTCAAGCCGCGAAGGCATCTTTACCTCTAATTAAGTTTATACTTAGTAAGCTTAACAGATATTGCTTCAGAAGTTGAGTAGTACACACAACTTTTCGGAACCGTCACACCCTCTAAATTTTGACATTTACATTTTAGTTTATTCTCAAAGGTTAAAGGTGATCTAACCAGATCGGATGGCAAATACCAACACATTCAAGGCTTCTCATTTACCTCAACGTTCTTTTGCTTTCGTTTTAGAGTAGAACAAGATTGCATGAGGTGAATTTGTCGCCAAGTTTACTAACATAGTGAAAAATCTGAGCGAGTTGTTGTTTACATTCGGAAGATAACGTGGTGTCTGTCTGGTGTTAGTGGTAGTAAATAAATCAGTAAGCGTGGCATCAGCTGACTAGATGAATGAATTATGTTTCAGCTGTTGAATGAATTTATTCTATAAACACAATATATAGATTACAATCTTTACCTATTGTGAACCTTTGTTTCTTTCAATTTCATGGTGTGGTATTTTGTTTTTAATTCATGTGCAAACTTCAGATCTCACACTGTGGGCCATTTAACAAAGGGTTGTTTTTATTTAACAGTTGGAAAGTTTTAATGTAAGAGGAAAGAAATTTGACAACAGTGTTTGTAAACAGAATGAATTAATAGCAGTATGTGGGGAAGATGGTTGTCAAAAACACTTCCACAACTCCAAATACTGAAATCAGTACATATATTTTTAAACTTGAACCCTAACTCTGGCCGACCTGAACTGGGACTCAGATTCATAAATTCCCTGGTCCCTGTCCTGATCTCTTATCTTGCTGTTATGAAGAATATTAAATTATCGTGAAAAACAAAGCTACTTATAACAGTACTTAGAGTAAACTTGTTTAAAAGTGCTCCGTTCAATGGACTTTGCTGACATATGGACATCTTATTTCAGACATTACCCAACGACAAAATTTACGGCAGTGGCTGATACGCCAGAAAATAAACGACTGGCACAAAACACAAAGAAACAAAGTAATGTAAGTTGTTCAGACATGAGTAATGACTGCATCTGTTGTGCTTTTTATCTAAGACAAGTGCAAACCTTTGAGGAATAAAAGGCTTATTGTTTAATTGTTAATAATTGATGGTTTGTAACTAATCCCTGGCGATTCAAAAGACAGTGACATGGCCACCATGTTGGTGGTACTTACAAAAGAAGCTAAGAAGAAACCTTTTTGTTCATGACACCAACATGGCGACAATGATGTAAATATGTGCAAACCAAGGATGGGCATCTTTTATGACCCTTATACTTATTCCCCTACCTGTCATTCAGATTGAATACCACAAGCAATTTGAAGCAGCAAAAGGTCATTACACAGCTGTTCCTGATGACCCTGAGACACTGAGAGCTCAAAAGGTCAATGAGATAGCCAGTCAAGTGGCTTATACCCAGCACACCTCAGGCCAGAGCCGTCTTGGTATCCAACAACGATCAGTGGATGGTAAGTCAGGTTCAGCAATAGCAAGGGTTCTCTTATGTTTCTGAATAGATGGCTACAATTAGCTGCCCAATTGTCAAGTCACTGTCACCCAAAATCCACTCTTGCAGAGTCAGTATTGCCTCCACCCATTGTACAAATTCCACCAACTAACCTCCCGTCCCTAATGAATTTTGTCTCAACTATTTTAGCAACTAGCTGTAGCTTTGTTAAGTAATCAGTAGAATAAGCAAGTGCTACACAAACAGCATTAATTCCTCTTGGAAAGGAGTAAGCTGCCTGCTAAGTTGCACTTATTGAGATTCCAGGATAGTATGGCAGCCACAGTCAAATTCAAAATAGGACAGAAAATTACAGGAATCCAAATTGCTAAGCTGTGAAAATATATGCTTGTCCTTAGCTAACTTTAATAACCTTGATTTGAACAACCCAGTCCAGAGATACTGGTACTAACTAGTTTTCATCACCCATGTTATTGCAATTACGACACTTCTGTTCCTGGTAAATATACATTCCTGTTTGTGTTCTCTTTGAAATAAGTTTCTGCAACGTAATTATAGTTTTTTGATCTCAGTAAAGTTTAAATTTGGTTAATTTGTGTGAGCCTTTGAATTGAAATTGCTTTACTGTTGAAACTTTTCCAAAGTGGTAATTCCTTGTGTTCTGTGCATTATTAGAAGCAAGAGAAATTCAGCATTCACAGCAGCGGCGCTTGTCCCAGGAACATCCGATGGCTCAACCATCTAGGCAAGTGCCATATCATGAGCCAGAGCCACCACGTGTGCCACCATCCGCACCTGTATCGAGTGGACCGGTCAGTGGAGATTTTTCTCTACTTCTTTCTAAGGGCTGATTTAGACGGCACAACTTTTACTTACAGCTGTTGTATGCGACTTCGGAAGTGCGCGCTGCTCGGGTCAAGCAGAGATTCTCAATAAACAACTCATCATTCTGTCATTTTGATTGTTGCTCAACTGTGGTCCTTATGGTTTTAAAACATGTTTCAAAATCCTACGACATTTTTGTGTTGTATGGAACTGTCGTGAAGATGTTGTACCTCTGATTTAGATGACATGATTCTTGTTGCAGACATTACCTGAGCAAGTGGCTTACAACAGTTCTAAGCAAAAATTGTACCGTCTAAATTGGCCTTAAGGCATCTTTGTGCCATGTGGCGTACAAGACCTTCATAACAATTCCCCAACGTACCCAGTCATGCAGATTAAATCTTCAATATCTTAGCCTTGTTGAGGCCCACTCTACATGTACCTCTCGGCTTAGCTTCAGTCAGTCCTTTCCATGTAAACTGACCAGTACTGTTCAATAGCATTTATTTGAATGATCATTCCTTCAAAGGCTCAAAAGATAGGCCGAGTAAGAGGCAGATGGCAAGATGTGATGAATGTTTAATGTAGGTTTTGTTCGCCTTCAGAAATACCGTGCCGTATATGATTACAATGCTGCAGATGATGATGAGGTGAGCTTTATGGAAGGTGACATGATTACAGAAGCAACAATCATTGATGAGGGCTGGATGGAAGGAAGAGTAGAAAGAACTGGACAATATGGAATGTTGCCGTCAAACTACGTGGAGAAAATATAACCAGGGAGATGCCACTGAATGAAATTGGCTGCATTAACTAGGAACACTATGAAATTATGAGGGTGATGTTTGGCAATCTAAGAAAAGTTGGTTTTAATTAGTAGTATTGTCTGTTGTATTTCTTAACTTGTGGTCTTTTTGATAGATCAAAAGTCAACTCCTGCACCTTGGGCACCGTGGGAGTTAGAATTACCCTGTTAGCTGAAAATGCTCTTGCCCAGGCTGTCACGGTCGCATGTAGTGTAGTGAATAGCTGCCCTTGCGATGCTGCCCTTGCGATGACCATTGTGATAGAAGTTGACTTTTCTCAGGAATTAGAATACCGTAAAAGCTCTATTATCATTATTATTATCATCATCATCGTCATCATCATCATTATTCAATTTCAGGCCTCGTCAATGGGGGTCTTATTAGAGAGGGGGAGGGGTATCGCAAGTCTTTAAACTTTTAATCTTGAAAATAATTTTTGCAAAATACACCAACTGGGGATGAAATGGGTGGCTTAATTATAAAGAGTAGGAGGCTCTGATTACAAAATTGGATGTCCCAAGGGGGGGGGGGGGGCTAATTAGAGAGGGGGGTTAATAGAGCTTTTGCGGTACACAGAATCCTTTTTTTAAGGCAAGCTACATTCGTTGCACGTGTGATAAATGCAAGAGTTGTGACATCCTGTAAGCTGATGTGTCAGCAGCATGGTGCATTGAAACTTGCACTCAGAAAGTTGTGGTAACTTGACTCTTACATTATCACTTTAATCATCATCGCTTAAAATGGAAGGTAAAAGAAATTTACATGTCAACTTGAATTTCCATGCAAAATAATAGGGCATTCAGAAAATGAAAATGCAGAATGCCCTGTTATTTGAGTAAGTCAGTAGCATCCCGTTATGGTTTCTGCAGCCACTAAGTTACCCAAGGTATCATGAACAAGATGTGAAGGGGTGTGGGGAATAAGGCCCTAAGTGACTCCTGATCTAATGCCAAATTCTCCCTTTGATTCACAGGATTATATAAGGTAAATGGGAAGGAGAATTTAGCAGTTTGTCAGATGTCACTTGAGGCTTTATTCCGTGCACATCTTCATGTGTCAGCAGGGCTTGGCAGTTATTTACAATGTCATAATTTTGTACTTGAACAGAAGAATAGTTGCTCTGCTTATCCATTCTCCAGAATATAGTCAATTGAAAGAACATAACTTGATTATACTACTCCTGGTTTTGATGTATTCCTGAGCTGAAATTCTGTTCTGCTTAAAGCTATCATGAAATTTAACTGTGAAAACAAATAATTCCTGAATAGTGTTTGTGTATTTCTAAAGATGTGATGTTGTTTTTAGATGTGCCACCGTCCCCTCCAGAACTCTTAAAAGTATATTGTTAACACTGTATTTTCCTCAACTAGTAGCTTTTCCTCACAGAATGCCCCCTTTTTCAATCAGTTTGAAAATAAAGGCAAAATGGTTTTCTTGGTGCTACATTCAAATGTGTAGTTCCAGAAAATATCCATACTCCCCACATGGAAGGTTTTTTTGTTTTGCTCCCCCCCCCCCCCCACCTCTGCCCAAGAAATTCCAGTGTAGCTTCATACTTTGCTTCTAAGATTGTCTTTTAATACCCCCTCCCCTTAGGAATTTCTGATGACCTTCCATGGGGTGGGTATGGATTTTTTCTAGAACTACACAATTCTGATTGGATTAGCTTTCTCACAGAACTATGCGAGTTAATTAGAAGTGGTCAAACATTGCACATCACATTGTAGAACATTGTGAGTTATCTTAGAGTCTCCCTCAATTAAATGCCATCTTTTTAAGAACTTAAAAGGAACAGTCCTCTTCCTACTGTTTGAGGAAATAATGTTATTGTGATAAATTGAAAGTTATTATTTTTTGGTACTGTAGAAAGGAACTGTACTGAAAGTTAGAAGAAAAGATTATGTTATGAAATTACAAAGTATTCTATGAACCCCCTCTTGTACTCACTCATAAATCTGAAAAAAAAAATCACTTTCGCAAATCAAAAACAAGCAACATTGCAGGAAAGACTTCATTTGAGTTATCTCACTGGAAGGTGACATCCATGTCCGTAAATTTTTGGACCACATTACAGAGTGAAAAAGACAAGATGTGACTTGGGCTTACCCTTTGTATTCTGCGCATGCAAAGTTACAGTTTCGCATAAACAGTCCTGCAAGCTAATTAGGCTAATATGGGCTATGAAAGGATTGAATAGTGCTTCTATCAAATACCTTATATGGTATGTCAGAAAGCCAGAGAATATTGCTTTGACCAACACTGCAGCTATGTATGTTTTCTTTAAGGGAAGATGTCTGGCAACATAGATTTTCATTCATCTACAGAATTATAATGAAAAAAAAAAAACTTGTCTGGATGTCATATCCCATCATAGTTAGGATTCTGTCAACCTTGGATTGGCCATTGTCAGGTGGCCAATTGCCGATATTTGCAGCTCAGCAAAGGTCGTGATGTTTCTTTGGGAACTTTTTCATAACTTAAAGTAGCGTTACTTAGTAACGCTACTTAAAACGTTACTAAAAAGTTAGTTATTTTGCCATTTTTTGTGGATTTATGGTAATGGTGATTGCTTATAATAATGCTTGCATTGTGCATGCAATAAGCAGTGTAACCATTTTGACTGTAAGTTATGTTTTTGCAAAAGAATATCTGCATTGCAAGATTCATGTGCTTAGGAAGTTCCATGTTTTAGCCTTGATTTCCTGAATCAGGTGTGACATTTGCTGTGCTTTGTGACATGTAACTTGTTTTTCTTCAATTTGTAATAAATGTGTCATGGAAAAAGAAATTTTTAGATCAAAAGAGCTCGTCTATGACTTGTTGCTATGGTTTCAACTCTCAATCTTATCACTGTATCACGTGCTGCTCTACATGCTATCTGAGTAATTAAAATCGATATACAGTACTGGTGTTTCGGTAAAATTTTAGCCTATGGACAGCCGCCCACTCTCTCCACAGGCTAATAAAATTTACGATGATACGGCGTTTAACATCTAACCTGGAAAACCCTAGCCTCTCACACAGGCAACCCCGAGCTTGTGGGGCAAAAATAAACAAATAAGACTAAGGGGAAAAATAGGCGGGAGGGGCTTCGGGTATGTCGGCGTTGCCATTTTCGTTCACGCCCGCGACTATTTCGAGTTTATTGATTCGAGTTGCCTGCAAAGGAGGCTAGAAAACCCCATTTTCTGTGCAGGGTAAGTTTTGTTTGAACTCGAGTTCTTTAGTTTGTGTACTTTGTTGTTGTTGTCATTGTGTACTACTCTACTCTTTCCTTATCTACCTACTCGCTAGCTTGTGGAATATAAAAAGCGTCGAGAGGCTATTTAAACAATAGAGTTCTTCTGTCGAAGGCATTACGTCTGAAAGGTTGCCCGAGGAAATTTGATGTTCACAACAAATACGTTCGAGGGCTTATATGAGCAAATTTCCGAGGGAACCTATTGCACATACGGCCTGAGACAGAAGGGCTCTATTGTTTTATTGTACAACGCTAAATTTTGAGCGAAAATTGCCAGAAAAAGGGGACTATGCACTGATAGGCGTCTGCTGAGAAGCGATACAACAGCTTATAAGAAAAGAAAAACGGAAAAGAATAGAAAAATTAACGCAGAAAAGGGGAAAAGTTAAGGAACCCTTCTTATTTCTAATAATGCAAAACAAAGTTTGTTCAAGCGTACAACCCGTACTATCCATCCGGGTTTTTTCCCCCGACGAGCACTATTTCATGACAGTTTTCCTTTGCGGAGAAGCACTATTGAGTCACGTGTTCAATTTAAACCAATCAAAGACGGAAAGGTGAACTGTGATAAATACCGTTAAAGCTGTATTAAGACCCGGGTGGCTTATTTAATGTCAGTCCTTATGGACGGGGGGCTTAAACACTGTTAACTTACTTCTTATCAAGACCGGCCAACTTTATGTATTTTTTTCTAGCCTTGATAAAAATGCACCAACTGGCGATGAAGATGATGAAGTGGGTGGCTTTTAGATAGAGATGATGGAGTGGGTTTGAGGTTAGGAGAGTCTAATTACAAAATCTGATGCCCAGAGGGGGGGGGGTATTAAAAAAAATGACTTTCAAAGTGGGGGGGGGGGGCTTATTAGAGAGGGGATTAATATAGAGCGGGGGGCTTAATAAAGCTTTTGCGGTACTGGCATGAAATCCGGCACTTTGTCGAGGATGATACCTTGCCAATCGTTTCCGACATCCTTTGCAGCCTGGGTTTGCAGATGTGACAGCGCATGAATTAAACGGCTTTCGTTACTTTTAGGGGACTCGCGCTATATAGAGAAAAAATTGTCTGAATGCACGCGCAAAAATGACGAATTTAATTCACTCGCAAAAATGACGAATTCAATTAATTGTACAAAGTTTAGAAATAACTAAACTCAACAATAACAAAGCTAACCGTCGTAGAATCAGTGCTTAACCCTAAACAGAAGTATAGATGAGTTCTTAGGCCTAATCACTATCGATCAGTGCTTAACCCTAAATACTGTAGATGAGTGTTTAACCGTTTTTCATTTTGTTTTCATTTGTTTTTCTCGCTAATAAACGCTCGTCATCAAATTTGTCACTCGTCATTTTTGCGCGTGCATTCAAACAGTTTTTCACTGGTTTTTTTCTTATGTAGCGCGAGTCCCCTAAAAGTAACGATAGCCAATTAAACGCACTGTTCCTTTACACATTTAATAACCTATATGTTCAACACATTTTTTCTTTTTTTTGTCTTTTTCTTTTCCTGGTCTGGCCCCGTTACTTTTCCGGCTTCTTCACGTTCTTCTTTTAGCTTTTCTCTTCTCGCCTCTTCTGTAAGCACCAGTCTCCATCAGGTCTCCTTTGTTGACGTACACGATCAAAGGCGTGGCTGCTCAGCTACCTAAAAGGTTTCATCACATCGTAAACTTTCGAAGAATATTGGAGCAGTTGAATATACCGAGCAGTTAGAAAGTTGATTTTCTATGCAGTTGTTCGGAATATGCCGTTACGGACGCTTCTAAGGTTAGTTTTTGAAGTTTAGATTGCAATTTATGGTTAACATACTTCCAACAGTACTTGAAAATATTGCTTATCATGCTGCTACAAACATCTGATATAAAGCAGATCAAGCTTGAAAGTTAAGCTAATCCAGCGGATTTTTCATACTTCAAACTCCCTTTACCAAGGTTTGTTGTTCAAAAGACGAACGTTGCTTTTCCCAGGTCTACAGTCCTTGAAGTGCTTTACTAAACCAACTTACTTCATATGTAAACTGAAGCTTTAGATTGCTTATTAAAGCTTAATTTTTGTATGTTATACAAATACACTGTTAATACTCAGCTTATTAGTAAAGAATCTTAACTTGGCATTTCCCTGTTGATATAGGTTCCTGGCCAATGAAGATGTTGTTGACAGAGTAAGTTGATATAATGATATTGGTATCTTCTCATAAGTGGCAGTTAGCTAAAGCTTGTAAATGTTTGAAATTGAACAAGATTGTATGCATTAAATGATCTTGTAATGGTTGACATCACACAGTTAACTGTGGTAAGAGGCTCTATGGTAAAAAGGAGGGCTCACTATGGTAGACTGTACAGGTTCACTTAAACACTCCCCATGGCAAATGATTTCTTGAATTGAGTGTGTCAATCAAATGGTTATGTCACAAAAGGTGAGTGAGAGTAATGACATGCAACAAAATATGAACTCCAAAAAATATCTTGTCAACTTAAAACATGAGTAGAGCAAGAAGAACAACAAACAGAGAAGTAAATGTAATATTTCGGTTCTTATTTCAAGACCATTAAAAAACGTACAAAGGATTGCAATGCACTGAACTTGTAAGGAGGGCTAATATACTAGGAAGGAGTTAATGAATATTAACAAGCTGACAATCACAAGAGTGCAAAAATTATCACAAGAATGTAGAGCAAAGTACAACAAAAATATAAACTGCCTAAATTAAAACTTAAACAATACAAGTTCTCTGGCAGCTTTGATGCCATACATGTAGTTAAGCTGAGGTTTGTACCCCTTAATGTAGTAGAGTTCTCTGGCCATGGCTAGAGGGCTAGGATAACAGCAAGTTTAATATTACTAGATGGTATATAACCAGTATTTTTTATTACCAGCTCGCCAGTTCTTATCCCATCCGTCGTCTGGCCCAGCTTACTCATTATGCATACAGACGCATGACATTGTGGGGTAAGTAAAGGTTTGGGCACACACTGCATGCAACACTGTGTGTGTTCACCCCCTGAACTAGCCTGTGCACAACAAATTAATTTTTTTATTGTGAAGTAAATTAATGGTGGATACACGCAACCCTTTAAGCCCCATAATTATAGTGATTGTCATCAAATTTCTCCTCTTCATATCAGTGCATTATAACATATAAAGGTCATGAGAATTGGGGAAATGATCACTTAGTACTCAATGAAATGTCTGGAGACCAGTAAGGAGAATCTGAATAATGATACTGGGGCTGAAAGGGTTAAAGTCTTAAAAGAATCACTCAACAGAATATTCATTCAACTTTTTCAGGATTATGATAGCTACAATTTAATATCCATGAACTCATAATGAGATTTCCTGGACTTATGGCACACCACCAAAAGAGATAATTTAAGGCCTGATGGCATCCTCAGCAAGTTCAGTGGGAAGAAATCCCCCCTCAGAATTTTAGCCCTTAGCATGCTTGTTCAACTGAGGAATTGTGTCAGTTTGAATTTTTTCTGATGCCTCAGGAATGTGGATCCCTGAAAATTCTTTTTTGTTCTACATTTTGATTTTGGCTGCTTTAAAACTGTTATCTAAAATAATAACAAGGGAACATTTTGAAATGCAATTAACAATAAAAATCAGTGAAAAAATACAACGTTTCGAAGTCATCGCAAGTGTTAATTTATTCTGACACATTAGGAGTATACAACAACCATTATTTTTTAGAACTTGATAATGGAGTCAACGTCATTGTATTTTTTGCTGATTTTTATTATTAATCTAAAATTAGCAGCGGAAACTCTTTTTGAAGAGAGGAACAGACCTGGGGTAGCCTTAATAGTCTGTTTATCAACTGGGTCATGGTTGTTTTAAGACAAAATGCTTATGATACAATGAGAATATTTTTTATTGAGAACTTTTCAAATTTGTGTTGACTACATATAATGTGCCCATGGATAAGACAATTTCCTTTCTTAATTGCTGCAAAATGTTCTTCTCAGGAAATGATGCACTGGATAAAGCCATAAAATCAAATGAAGCAAAGGAAAGCTTTCAGAAATATCCACAAGCCACAGGACGACTTGTCTCCTTCACGAGAACCTTTTTGAGAAACCTTCAAAATGAGATAGAAAAGAGTCAGCGCGGACCAAGATAACAATACTTATGTGTAAATTATCATAAGCCATTTTGCAGCTTAGCCATGGAACAAGTATGAAGAGTATTTTTCAGTAGCTACTGGGATGAGTTGTACGACGCTGCAGCCTGCAATCAGGCCCAATGTTAGCATCACTCTTCTTTCCTCTTCTGTGAGGTGACTCACACTAAATTTTCCTTAGGAATGGTTTACCAAGTAGAAATGAGAAAAATGAGAGTCTGACCTGCATGTTAACCAATGTACAACAGGAAGACATACTTGTATAATTTTTAATTAACAAAACCTGTGTTGTGCCGCAAATCAGTGGAAACCTCATCAACTAAAACAGGCCTGGAGCATACATGTTCTTCAAGGAAGCCTACTGTTTGACATTTTAAAATCAATTCAGTAATTACCTCTTAAGAATCCTCAAGGATGGCAATTTTTTACTTTTGAAACTGTTACAGTAATTCTTTATAAATGGGGGAAAGTTGAATTTGTTGTCCAGAGAATTCAGAGGGGGTTTCCAAACTTGCCCAGTTTGGCATGCACTTCAGATTTTCTGTGAAATATTGATCAATTTTTTATTCCTTGGATGCATATTGGTCCTTGAAATAAATGCTAAGAACCAACCAGACGATTTACCAAACAATTTCTGGCAGATACTTGGTTCAAATTATTGTAAATAAAATTGTTTATCCAGTATTAAAATAACAGTTACCTGACATTTGAAAATGTTTCAATGTTATCTTCAATTTTTTTGCGATTGTCTGATATAGCATCAAGTAAAGATTATCATTTTGTACAATGTATGAAATCTTTGAATTATTCATTGTTGCATCTAGAATTCCCAGCGTACATCTTCAGCTAGTTGACAGTTCCTGCCCCCAAATTTTGGATGCATTTTTGTCCTGTGGATCATGCACAGGTCTACCATCCTCTTTGTTTGGTGGACTTATTTTAAATGGCAGGGCTGGATATATAATAAACCTTTCTAAAGGTGAAGTGTGGGGCTTTCAAACTAATAAAACTGGCTTGCAAATTATCCCTCTGAGTAACGAAAATCCTCTCTCCTCTGCAGAGGCACAAAAGGACTTTAATTTTTGGGGAGGGGGTGGGGGGGGGCTGCAGTGTGAGTTAAGTGCAGGCATAAAAAACATACTCGAGTCTGGCACCTGTACTCATCTGTACAGCAGATCCTACTAATGCCCCACCAATCATCTGCTCTGCAGAGCAGAGATGAAAATCAGCCACTGCCATTTTTGAAAGATGGTAAATTTCGATACCACATCAGAAGGGAAGTCACGGCTACGTACACAACCTTGGTGCAAAATGGGGTAAATTTTGAGAGTAGAAAACTAACACTGGTATTTCTTCAAGTGGTTTACTTGTCCCCAATAAAAGACAGAAATAATACTATTTTTTCTGTTTGAGTTCATTACGTTTAATGCCCAAAACCATCACATGACAAAAGATAAGCAACACGTTTTTATATCATACCACAGATGGTAAATACAGGTACTTACGAACAGAACAAGTTTATGAACATCAGGTGTTTTACTCAACAGCACAGCCAAAATTAACACATAAGCAGCTACACATTGTGAGATACATAGTACCTAAGTTGCAACCCTTTTTTTCGCAACTTCTTGTTGACTTCAAAAATCACATCTGTTATAACAACTAGTTACAGTACATTCAAAAAAGAAAATTAAAACAGAAGATGACTTTAAGGTTTTCAACTTCCTGGCTCAGTGCATTTTCGGTGCTGAGCCATGGCATGGTAAGTAAATAGTAAATAAGCATGGTCTTAACCAATCAGATGAAACCTGTTGAGTGGTATTTTTTGTGGTAATGTTTATTACGATGGGCAAAGATGTTTTAACTTTTGAGTCTGGATGAAATCTAAAAGTACCAGTATGACCATTCAAATGAAAGCTATTGAGCAGTACATTCATGTGGTACTCTATATTACCCTGAACGACCTTGGATGTACTAACTTTTGAGTCTGTGGATAAAATCCTGAATTGCAACCATTCAAGTGAAAGCTATCAAGCAGTCTTTCAGATACACTGTATCAATAAGTGGGATTTTTACAGTTTTTAGCTTGTACCGGTCTTTAGAGTCTTAAAAAGTGCTTAAGAGCTTTCTGCTTTCTAAGAAGCCGCCATTTTCTCAATAGTCTGCTTGTAATGTGTCTCCAGCTCTTGGTAAACCTTATCAAGATACTGCAGTCGTTCATTTGATGTCTGTACAGTTGCAGTCAGCTCCTCAGGCTTCAAAAGAAGCTTTAGTTTCTCCATATCTGCTTTTTCTTTCTATAAATTGATTAAAGAATATTAATTAACTCAACAAATTTAAATTGATGATTTAAATTTGCAGTGCTGCATGCCGCAACATTGCCACAAAATTTTGGATTTGTTTTTGACAACTTTTTGACAGCTTTCTTCATGGCGTCCACATCAACTTGGGAAGTAATACATCAAACACGAGAAAGAGTGTTTCATCAGGATATCCAAACGTGAAGAAGTGGGTTGAAAAAACGAGGCACAGCCAAGTTTTTTTCAACTGACTTCAAGGTGTTTGGATACCTGATGAAACACTCCTTCGAGTTTTTGTTAATGGCTTCTCAAATCATTCATAATTCTTGGAGAAATTCAAAGCAAAGTTCGCAAAATTTTAGGCTAATTAAGATCCGGTATCCAAGCCACCATCACGGTAGAGTTGTCAAGACAGTTTTGCAGTCTTGTTTGCAACTCCTCCTCATGCGGTTCTTCAATTTATTGAACAGTTGAAACAGAAGCCATAAAAGAGGAACCAAAAACTTTGTGTCAGTGGCAATCGTGTAGTATATGTGCAGCACTTGCCATGGTTCTCGTTACATTTTCAGATGGAATGCTAGGTTTAAAAGGGTAATCTGGAGATTTGTTTATGATGAGACTCCAATCTGACCCCCTCTGGAGATTTTAATGGACCAAAAGTAACATTTGAACTTGTTACACATAATATAAGATCAAACTGAACAGTTGTGGTCTACAATAATGATGCTTTGAGATATAATACTTTTAAGGTAAATTGTCATAATCATTTTTTTTCATTTTACTGTTGATGTTTTGTCTGTTTTGTCAATAAGTTACTGTATGTTCACTAACAAAGTAAAAAGCCTCTTTTGCAAAAGTTTGGAAATTTCAATTGTTTGGATTGAAGTTCTGTCAGAAATTTAACAATTAAGCAATAGAAAACTTTTTCCATGTTTGCATAGCCTGATATAAACACGAGACGGGTTGGGAGAATTCGAGACAGTTATGCTTTGTCTCAGGTTTGCATAACTTTCAAGAATTCTCCCAACCCCTCAAGTGCTTTTATTAAACTATGCAAACATAGGAAAAAAAGTTTTCTGTTGCTTTTACAAAATAACTTAAGTCCTTTCAAAGATCGTGATGTCACAACTGTGTTTACACACTCTCACGCAAACACACCTCTCAGCCAATCAAAACGCATGTAGTATCTTATTTTATAAAAAGTTTTAAAGTTAAAGTATCTGTTTTATATCGGTTTTGTGTAACCTTGGGTACTAGAATTCTGAAAGAAGTGGTTCTGCAAAAAGTACAATCTTGTGTTAATGTAAGCATAGCTTATAAATAAATTTAAAACTTAAATCACCTGGAAAGGAATATTGAGCCTGTTTTTCACTTCAAGCCTGTAAGCCTTGTATTCCTCGGCATTGCTAAGATCCGTCACACGGAGACGCAGGATTTCATAAACTTTCCTACACTGAATCTAAAAGAAAAATGTATGGAACAGGAACAGTTTCTTTGTTTAATTAAGGGATAAGGTGAAGAGGAAAGATGCAAAAACTGTGCCTAACTAGACTCTAAGGAGAACATAATGAGAGGGCAGATCCACAAAACTAATCCATGGGGACATCCATGGGTACTACAACAATAAACAGCTCTTTTTCCCCAGAGCAGTGCTTGAAATTAAGTTTTGACATCTTCCACAGGCCCAGTAGGTTGAAGATGCACTGGTCCCTACGGTAAAGTCACTGGGGACTTGTACATAAAATGTATTTAAGCTTATTAAGTTCAGTTTTTTTTTGTAGATGTCATTGTAGGTTTTTGTTTACTTCATGTCCTTGATCACCATCTCTTCTGTTTCAGTATTTGACAATTTTCTTCCAAAAAACAAGTCCAATGATTCTTGACTTAGCCTATGTTTGGCCATAACAACTCTCCACCACAGTTCACACCACTTTCTTTTTACCACTAAATTTCAACGTTCTTTTTGTATATTGTTTTCCTTTCTTGTGAGAGGAAAACAGAATGTCGTCATGGGAAGAGGCAAGTTTACTTGTCCATGGGACAAGTAGAGGAAATAAGCTGCTCATCATTATGATCTCTACTTGTTTTAGACGAGTGGACAACAATTAATTTTGAGCGCTGCTGGGGCATTGCTTATTTGGATAATGTTTACATCCAGGGAGTAGGAGGGCAGGCATTGCTGGAAATAACTCCTGCATAACTTCTCTTTCATTTGGTAGATGTATGTGCAGTAATGGGGAAACACCAGCATAGGCAAGTCACGGCAACACAAAGGTTCTTCTTCTCTCTGGCTACATACAGTCTGTGCCACTCTCACCTTGTTGATTTTCAGTTCTTTGCGGGCCTGATCCACCATTTCATCACTGAAACCACTGCGCAAATTTTCTGGTGCAAATGCAGAGAGTTTGTTGCAGCCCAAAGCGTCTATGTAGTCTCGCAACCTTACAAAGTCGTAGGAGGGCTCCTCAACTAATAAAAAAGTTATAAAGATGCTTTACTGAAGAAATGATATACTTCTACTTGTAATAAGTAGTTCTGAGATCTAATTGCACCTTTCAAGAAGACATGCTTTCTGAACTTCACCATCCAACAAAGGATTGCATTTTTTACAGCCATGCATCATAATTACATGATAACTAAAGGAACATGAAAAACACTAATCAGATGGTTTCGTTAAAAGCAGGCCGGAGGCCCACTTTACAGCCAAGTGCACTACTGCAATGACTACAAAACAAAACAGATAAAAAGATGTAATCCTCTCCTACCGGGGAATCTATGCCTCAATATTTTTGTACCCTATCTAATTCTAAGGAGCCTGTTCACAGTCTGAAGGGTGAAGCCAGTGCAAATATTTCAAGCTGATACAGGGGAGAGGGCGGGAGGTGTAATGATCCCAGAGGCTTCAAGGCAAGAAACGAGACCAATGTGCTTGTACCAGCATGTTCAATCTACAGACTTGTACAAAGACACAACCTTACCTATTAAGTCCCAGTATCAACATACATGTTCTCAGCATTCTCCAGATATTACTGATGGTTCTTAAAGTTGGGTGAATTCATCTTTGATAATCATTTCCTTTATTCTCATGAACGATATGCTTGATTAAGTAGCGATATTGTGAGGAGAAATTAGATGTTCGTCACTATTAAAGGGTTAAACTGTTTTTAGCCTAGCCTTTCTGACTGACAGCTGATTTTAGATGCTAATTACCTGTCATGTCCAAAACCTGTGGATCCTTGATGTAGAATCTATCAACAGTTTGAAGTAACTGAGCTGGCGAAGCAACAGAAGAACAGTTACTGCAAAATTCTTCAGAATTGTGCACAAGTGGTTAGGGAGGTCTTGGGATCAAGTCTCAATCTGACCACTGCCCAGTGTTCTCATGGTAGACCCAAGTTCAACTCCTTGAGAACAGCATAATACCCAAGACTAGATGGATTTGTAACATGTTAGTCCTGAGTTGAACTTCTATGTCAGCTAGTCAGTCTTCTACCAGTCAACTGGCTGGCTGACTGTTTGACTGACTGACTGACCGACTGACTGGATGACCAACTGATGGACTAATTGACTAACTGACTGACTGGCTGACTGACTGACTGGCTGACTGACTGACTGGCTGACTGACTGACTGGCTGGCTGACTGACTGACTGACTGGCTGGCTGACTGACTATCCAACTGACTGACTGACTGACTGACTGACTGATGGACTAATTGGCTGACTGACTGGCTGACTGACTGACTGACTGACTGACTGACTGGCTGGTTGGCTGACTGACTGTTTGATCAACTGTTTGACTGGTTGTTTGATTTTATCTACTCGTTGATTGTTTCATCGGTAGTTTGACTAATCATAAATTTGGTTGATTCTTTGTTTGATTGTTAATAATATTGATTGAACAACTGTTTGATTGATTGACTGAATGATTGTTTGATTTCTTGATTGACTGTTGAACTGATCCTTTGGCACACCATTTAATTGTTTTGTTGTTTGATACACTGATTGATTAAATAAATAGAGGATTTCCTTGGTACAAACCTCCATGGCCTTTTTTTTGAAAAGGAGGAAGAATCACCATCTGACTGAAAAAGCAAAAAAGGCAACTCAACCCTGGTTGTCATGGTTGACACATGGAGCTCTGGGGCAAGTGGCTGGGGAAGGAGAAAGCAAGAGATGGAGCGGGGTTGGAACTGAGGGCACTTTTTTCCAATCGACCAAAAATTTGAGAATTAATTTTGAAAACTTCAAGCCCTTTATGGAACAGTATTTTCCAGGTTTGTTGTTTGCAGTGGGAAAACAAACCTGCTTCTTGCCACAACCAAAATAACACAATCAATTTATACCAGATAAACTCAGCCTATATAGGAATGGGTGAGCAGAACATGATTTTTTGCACTTTTTCAAAAATTCTGGGAAATTGGGAGAACTTTGGGTTATACCCTGTACCCAAAATTCCAGGGTTTTAGTTTTCAGAAAACTTTCCCTTTCAACTTATACTTCTGCTCCCAAAACTTCCAGAACCTTTAGCTCAAGTGGAAAGGGCCCTAAACACACAAGTCTCAGCTGCACAGACATAGTGTGTATTCCGTTATTTTCAATGTGGCTAAAGCTTAGTTAAGGCAAAGTTAAATGTGAGACAATGCAACCAGCAGTCTGCACCGTCAGAATACATGATTTGTTGGGCTGCCCCTTCCCTTTTTGCAGGCTTTATTTGTTGTGTTACGTTTCATATTTCATTCAAGCTGATCTTTGAGGATCACTCGTACCGCTTTTGCCAATTGTTGCGGTTGCCACGGTTACCTCCCCGCTAAACTTGTATGGCACAGGTTTCCCTACCAATCTCCCAGGCAACAGTTACCAAGCTCATCTATTGTGATGAATTTAAAGGACACAAAAACAGAGGTATTGCCAAGGATGCAATCCAACAGACCTCCTGATCAACTAACTGGCTTTGACAGAATTAAACTTCAGGCTCTAGGGGCATTAAAATGGGCTGTTGTACCCCACCTGCCCCCAAGGTAAAAAGAAATTACGGTCACTGAAGAAACAAGTCCACACAAGGTAAACCAGAATTGAAGGGCATTAGTTTCTTTGGTCAAGAGAAAAGTGGAAGTCTGGGGCAAGTTCTCTAAGACAAAATTACGGGTACTAGTACATGTAGATAAGGGTGCTGCCATTCTGGCAATAGCCAGCTAAAAATACCAACCTTATGCGTGGTCTTATTTTGTCTGGGTATGCATAATATTGATAAACTGTCATATATCCTACTATACTGTAATGTGTGTCGCCAGCTTCTTTTCTCTTTTCAAACCTGCAGAGAAGAAAATTGTGGAACAATTGAAGTCAACAGGTTGTAACATTATTCAGCTTCAATAGTATGACTAGAGGAATAATATTTTTCAGATGGTGCTCTAGCTCCCAAACAACCCAGTCACGCTAAATGAGTTGAGGGAGAAGAAAGCTCTGGGACAAAAGGAAACCAGAGTTTAAAACATGAACAAACACAGTGGGTCATCGTCACAGGGAGCAATGCCATCAAGCAACCATCTGACAGCAATTTAGCAAAAGAGGAAAAAAATAAACACTGAAAAAACAGCTTCATTATACCAATTCAAACATGGCTTACACAGGGAGCTCTCCCATGGGTAAAAAGGGCAACAAGACAATCACCAACCACACTAAAGATTGAGGCATCTGTGCATGAAGGCCTCATTAAGAATAGGATAGGTAGAAATACTTACACAAGAAAGAATCGCCACCGCTCATCATCAGAATCTGCACAGAATAGGCAAAATGTAATAACATTTCAAGCAAACAAACCACTGTGTGTGTGAAGAGGGGTGGCAAGCTACAGACAAATGTCATCTGCCGGGTTTATCCCTGCCTCAAATCTCACTAGAGAACAAAGACTTGGGGTAATGTTTTGAAGATGTACCATACCAAAAAACAAACAAACAAAAAAACAAACAAACACACACACACAAACAAGATAGAGGAGCTAAGTAGTGCAAAGTTGCAAATACGTTACAAATTTCATTCATTAATCAATGATTTGTTTAGGTGCTGAAAAATGAAACCACCAGTGCAAGAAGTAGGCTTCTTTTGAGGTCAGTTCATAGGACATTACGTTTACATCAACTGTTCTTTACCTATGTAAGATGAACTATCAACGAACCACAGTAGGAAAGTCTGGAGTCTTTCATGATAATCCTTCAGCCTTGGAGTAGTTACCTCAGCCTAAACAATTCAACAATCATTGAAACTGAATTACAAAACTGACAGGGATGATGATCATTGGAAATGTGGTTGTGTCAGTGAGAGTGTACAGTTATTGCTGGATCATTGATCAAAAGGACAGTGGCCCAAGTCTCATCTCTGCATTGCAAATAATTCCTTACTGGACAATGACTCTCCACCTAGGTTTTCCAAAGACTATCAAAGAGCAGTTAGGGCAAAAATAAAATGCTTCTAACTATCCCTTCAGTGTCTACAGGATTGAACAAAAGTAAGACCAATGGTCAAAAATTATAAGCCCCTCGTCCTCACAAAAAATATCCAGTAATCAGTAAAAGGACATTCAATCTTTTTATTAAAGTATTTGCAAAGCAATACTTCTAGTACAAAGCTAAATCTACCACACTACTCGTCAATGAAAAATATGTCTTCAGGCTCCAATATCCTCCACAGTCCTCCCAAAGGACGATCAACTCAGTGTCATTTCCAAGTGACTATTAATTTTAAGGCCTCCTTGGAAAAGTTCAGCTATGCTCTTCAGAAATGCTCACTAAGATCACAATTTTTTCCAGATTTTGGAAAAATCACAATTCAAAATTAAACAGTCGTTAAATTTTCCTATTTTTGGCGGTTGCCAAAAATAGTAACCATATTATTGAAGTGAAATTAATAAAGTTATTCATGTCAGGATATTTACCTTGTATATTTCATACTCAATGTCATTGCACTTGTATGAATGAAGCAACTCTCCCATTGGTGTGAATTTTGCTTCTTCAGGTAGTTTTGCAATAAACTCATCTAAATTTGTCAGAAACCCTATTAATAGAAAGATTTAAAACAAAAATCAAGACTTGAAAAACAAAAGAAAGAAAAGCAAATGAGCTGGGATCAAAGATAGTTGTACATGTAACAGTGTCAACATAGAGTTTTGGTTGCAATTAAGTTACCTACCACAACTTTCACCAATTAGTGTGGATCAGAGCTATTATTTTAATGATTCTTAGAACTCTGTGTACTTCTGTTTTTGAACAGTGTCAAGGGTTCTTTAATATCCTTTTCAAACTAATGTCTGTAATCTTGTGCCAAACTTGATATATGTCAGAAGTTCTTCCTTTTCAAATTTTGTGCTATGGTAATTGTTTCCACTTCAGTGCAAAGAAAATTAGTGACATCTAAGACTTGTGACCTGGAATTTTGCCAGGGTGCAAGGACACAAAAACAACAACAACATATTTTCCAGGAGGTCTTCAGGGCCCTGAAAATAAACTTTAATTTTCCAGGAATTTCTGGAGCAGTGCAAACGCTGATATCAGAAGCCTTACCTGCAGGGTACTGCTTTGCAATAATACTCAGCACAGGGTCAGGCTACAAAATGAAAGGGAGAATAACAAAGGATAAGAAACTGAGAAGAACTATGAAAGTAATACAGTAAACTCCTGTTTTCTGGAACATGCAAGGAAACAAAAACTTGTTTGAGATGACTAGAAGCTCAAGACAGCCAATAGTCACAACATGTACAACAGTATCCAAGGAAAACATGTTTCAGTTCAAGATAGAATAGTATTAGAGTGAGATAACTGGGGTCCAAGATAGCAGTTGTTTACTATAACAGTCATCAAGGTGCATTAAGAGTGTGGCATCTACAGGATAACCACAATAAATATACTGATACATACTAAAATTTCTACCAATGTGTGAAAGGTAGCATAAAAATATTGGCCAAGGAAGCCAATGTTCCTACTGTTTGGAGGTTATGCATTCAAAACAAACTACAGTTGATTCCTGGTAACTCAAACCAAAATTGACTTCCCCTGGTTGACTGATTTTACCCTCAATAGCTCGAACACCCCCACTAACTTGAAATGAATTCTTTTTCCCTTTAGGTCATTTTCTTTATAAATTATTTACCCTCGATTACTTGAACCTCATTTGTCAAAGTGTAACGAGACAAAATATACTTGATAACACTGACTTTATTAAAAAAATTGAACAGAATGTAGTTTTGAGTTTTCTGGTGTTGTGAAACACAAACCAGGTCTGCTCTTCCTGAGAGAATACATGTGATAGTGGTGCCAGCAGGAATCCTGTCCCTCGACAACTTGAACTCCCGAGGGTTTCTGTAGAGCTCTTTATGTAATTTGCCAATTTTGAACAAGATCATTCACAGTAACAATTGTTTTGCCATTCCTAAAACAATAATTAAACACCACTACCTTGGGCCCCCTTTAGTGAAAACAGGCCTCCTAAAACCTCCGAAGAGGGCCCTGTCTTGCCCACTAAGCCCTCACCAGCCAAGTTCCAGAATAAACCCTACTTGTAGTTCATTGTGCTTTTAAAACTGCTACTTCAATGATTGTTAATCCTTACCCAGATAACACAGCTGTGAACCCTTATGGCTTGGCATTTCTTCTACATACTGTACAGTTAATAGACATTCTTACCTCCACACCATCTACAATTTTACTATTCACTTCTCCATCATGTTTCATCCCCATGTAGGTCAACAAGCTACCACTATGGTAATAAATCTGGCAAGCAATGAAAGTTTTAAAAACTTAACAAAATAACCACATTATTTTGTATTGCTTGTGTCATGTTTTAAATATAGTTAAATACAATAATTAATTGACTATATTTAACTACGAGGAGTAAAAGTGGTGATGGTTTGCAATTCCACTTGCCCAGTCTTTTTGGCAGAGTTTAGTGTTTGGCAGAAACATGCAGTTTATGGTGTTTAGTGCCTTTGGCATACTAAGCATTACCCAAAACTGCTCTTAGAGCAGTGAGAGCAATCATCAGCTTCACAGTAAAATATGCACAGCTAAGTACAGAAAATGTCAAGTCTACACTTAAAACCTCTCATGCGTGGTCACTTATTACCGTATCACCTGCACTCCTGTTCATTGCAATGGGTGCTAGGGTAGAAAGTTGCAGACTGAGTTTCAGGTACGCATGGCCACTGGTTGCTAGGCAACAACCCTTACCTGTTAGGGCCTGCTGCCAGTGGCTAGCAGAAGGAAGAGGCCAAATGACCCCAGCTGCAAAATATTCAAAGTTCTTTATAGAACCTCCCAAGGGATAAAAAGGTATAACTCTGGCAGCCAACAGATCAGGATACTAGGCAAACTTTATACCACTGCCAGAAATAGAAGGAATGCAAGATATCTACCTGCACTTGCAAGTTGCTATAACCAAAGATGGTTTCACTACAAGAAAAGAGGAAATGCAAGGTTAGAAGACCTGTGTAGAGCCTGTATAAAATTATTCACAGAATACTGATACCAATACATCACTAACAGCTTGGAAGATAAATTTACAATTATACAGTTGAGAGTTTACTGTACAAAGAGAAAGAACATGGCAAGATGGTAGACTTGACCAATCTTGAGGCTAGCCTACTGATTTACTTTATAATGCAATGTCATTATTTTTTCTTTGTACATCAGTGGACAAAATACATGTACACCAAAAGAACAATGGCATGGATGAAAGATGCTTATTTCTTTCCATGATCCCATCCAATCCCCCTCTCAACCCTCCCTCCACCAATTTGTGGCTGCCTACTATACAAGCTAATCCTGACCAGAAACCAGAAATAAGCACTCCTGTAGCTACATCAACATTGAAAAACATTTATTTTTACACATATTTTGATTACTCACTTGTCTCCAAAGAACTGATGTGAAAATGTGGGGTGAAATTCTTTACCCTTGTCAAATACATCATTCTCACATTGCACTGGAATGAAACAACAATACTTGCTAGAACTATATACAGAATAATTCAATAGACCATATGTAGTTGTATTCCCATTGTTACACTGGAACCAGCCTGTAAGGGAAGCTCATGTGAGGAAATATCAGTATATTTGCATTTGGCTGAGATTCCCTCTCACGACCCTCCAAAAATTATAGACAAATTACGTTAATTCTTGTTCAAACATCAGAGTGAGAATATGATGTTTTCCAAGCGTAAATATCAATAGTTTTCAACCCTTTCAGGTTTCCCCTTGTTCTTCAGGTGGAAAATTCCTAAAGCGCGCATGTGACTACTTAAATGAAAGCTATTGAGCACTAGGACTTACTTCCTGTGGTACTGTTTATTATGCTGCATAAGCTGATTCTAACATTGGGTTCTGTGGATGCATAAAACCTTATAGTGTGAACATATAATTTCAAAGCATGTGGAACACCTCTGAGCGGTGCTGTTCTACTGTACACATTGTGTACATTGAAGACGTAGTCAAGTTTCCAATTTACATGTAACCATTCAAATGAAAGCCATTAGTAATGTTTTGCAGTTCAGATTTGTCTGGTTTTACTAATATCTGAACTTAAACACGCTTGAGAATGAAAGTGTTAAAACGACGCTTATTTTACATATATATTACGCACGATTTGAGATGTTTTAAAATGAAGCTTTGACAGTCACTCGTACCGAGTTTGAAGCGAACCGCTGTATTTGAGTCGCATTTGTAACGAGCCAATGCCTGCTCCGCCATAGGAACTGAAATGTGAAGAATCGGAACATAATCACATTAAAACTGGAACGAAATTTTGGATTTAACATCATGTTTTGTAGTAAAATGTACAAGAAACTGCCTAATATTTAGACTAAATTCTACTTACCGTCCATGTTGGCACTTGCCAGTTCGCGCGCTTTTCTCAGAAATGAGTCCGCTGTCTGGTTTTTACCCAGAGTCCTCTACGTTTGTCACGCAGTCGTTCTTTTCGCGTCGTAACGCAATTGAAAGGCAGTCTTTAAAAAAGTCTTTTACCATAATAACGTTTAATTTTTTGGAACCTGTTTATTTAAACCCTATTCAACCCATTTTTTAATGAAGGATTTAGCTCAGTGCTTTTATATATTGTGTGAGATTCAGGATACAATATGTGTCCCCATACATGACACACCTACCATGATGGTCATGGTCACCGGGAAAGCGGAACTGCAGTGAATGGGAAGCAACGCGACGTTGTGTTTATTCGGCATTTTGCTTGATTTTCCAAGCCTTTCAATATTTTCACCTGCTGCTACAAAATCAGCGAGGGAAGTCTGTCAGCAAGTGAGATTCAGCAGAGCTACAAGTAAGGAAAAACAGTTTACGGCGCTCAAATGCTGCTCATATTAAGCTTATATGCTTTATACGTTTAATATCATCTTTATAAACATTTTCCTTCTGTCAAGTATGAAGGCAGCTAAATTAAAGCTTAAATGAAAAACTGAAACCGTTGAGATCTAAACATTTTGAATTAATGAACAGATTTTCCGAGATAGTCAAGATTTAAAAAAAATTCCTAAAATATGCTTACAAAGCGCAAGCTCATGATCATGGTATTTCGAAAAGAATTTCACGTGGGCATGAACGAAGCAACATTGTGCGACCTACTAATAATATTTCATGTTATAATCCAACGAGCATTAATTTTGAACAAACAACAGATCTTGTGATAATTACGTATTTTCTTATTGATGTTTTTTTTGGGGGGGGGGGGAGGATGACTCTAAACAATTTTGGCGGCAAATGTGTGATGCCATTTTCCCGCAGTATTCCTAGCGACGTTAATATTACAAAAACAAGATTCCATACAGAACAGAAGTTTTTCTGTGTACAGGGCCATTTATCATTGCGAGTCCTTTTTGCAATTATTGTTTTCAGTGAAAACTCCACTCTGTATTTCAGTACTTGTGAAAAGCTTTTGCATGGGTTGCTTTCTTTTATCCTTTTCAAACAATATGCTGCATTTTTGACTTTTGTTATACTTCATACATTTTGCGTATATGTCCGTGAGATTTCATTTTGAATTCTATTTCAAATTGATACAAAAGAAATATCAATGATCAATATGTCCTTGACCTTGTCTAAACAATAACGATCCCAAATGAAATGTGCAGTAAAATGAATGAACAAAAGTCTCAAGCATGTGAAATAATTTATACGCAAGATCCTGGATCATACAGGATCCTGGGTACGACCCTGTGTGAATGTACAGGATCCTGTAGGATCTTATAGGATTCCAGAAAATTCTGTAGGATCCTGTATAGGATATTCTACCAGAGTTGACCCTAAGCCAACCAAGGGATTATGGTGGGAAATACAACGGTTACATTGGGTTCTTTGCCCCTTGGTGGGGGAAAATTCTAGACATTGCCTTAATTTCAAAGATTAGGGGAATCTGCAAGTTTTTAAAATTGTGGAGAGCAACTATGGGGTTATACTTACAGTACGTCCCTTAACCTACTCAGCTTCCATATTCTAGCACGTTTTTCCCTACATGCCCAATCAATGCAAATCAATCACAGGAAGGCAATCAATATAATCAATATTATTGGTACTAATTAATCAAGTATTATCAATTGGTTCAATTAATCAATGAAAATCGATACTCATAATAATATTATTCAAGTTCTTATAATATTGCTAATGATTTTGTTAATTTTACTGATCCTTTATACTGGGGACTTTGTCTCATAAGAATTTTCCACCCCTGGAGATCTTCTTCAAGTTGGTTACACTACAATTTAGTTGCATCATCCTTCTAGAGGTAACAGGATCATGAAACTGCAATTTCTTTTTGGTGCCCAGCTGTGAACAAACAAATTCTGTAGCCTGAATCTTTGACTCAGTGCTATTCCATACTAATTTTAACAGGAACAGCAATATGCCAGCAAGGGGAATGGGGAGAGGGAAGGGAGATGGGCTGATTTATACTTTTGGGGGGGAGGGAAGGGTCAACATTTCCATTCAACACCTTCTGACATTGTTGAATTTAACATGTTCATTGTACTTGGCCACCAAGTTGAAAGATGTTGGATGATCTTGATTCAATTTTTGTCAGTTCAGGTATGAAAAACAGTGTTGATCTAGGTTGGCCTTTGTGCTCAACATCTTACAACAAAGACATATTCATCAACAATGTTGGATGATGTTGAATATGTTTTATCAAGCCTGTATACACTGGCGTTTTGCTTTTAACAGGGCCTAAATGCTTGAATTTGTTGTGGCATTGTTTCTCCAAGCCTAGGGAGGTCTAAAACTGAAATTTGCAGAGATCAAACATTTGCTGTTTTTGCTCACTCACATTTGGGTCTCATTTTCTTCTGTCCTCAGGCAGTGGTGGTAGACAGAACAAGATTTGCAACTGAGAGAAATTAAGTGTTGTTCCATGTTTGTAAGTATATACACATTTTCCCGCAAGTTCGTTGGTAAATAATAATTGAAATCTGGAAATTTCAGTACCCAACTGTTTGGAAGGTGGGGGTGACGCCCATTTGCATCAAAGCATTTTATCTGGAAAATAGTGGATTATTAGCAGTCTAACAGTCATGTATTTCAATTACATTTAACATAATTATAGGCTTTGTTGATTTCTGGTGGTAGATGGTCCTTGTTTTCTGCATTTATTGCGACAACCACTTACCTGAAAGTCTGTGATTTCAGCAAAAAAAGCATGGCTCCCAAGAAATCGATATAACTATCTAGAAATGGGGTTCTCAAATTCTAAAAGTGACAACTTGAGTAGAATTTATAGATTCTGCTCGTCCATTTCTCGTATATCATTTTAATGATAGTATATCTAAATTAATGTTAAAAGGCTTTTTTTTTCAGACACACCTGTGATGGAGTACTCACCCGAGGAACTAAATTATTTTCGAATGCTACGCGTTGCTGTCAAGTTAGTCCCAGCGGGGCTTAGAAAGGTCTTCAAACAGGAATGGGATTTCCTTTACAGTGGAACTCTATGTGGATTCTGGCAAGACACGGCGCAGAATGGCAATGACTTCTATCACAAAGAAACTAAAGGAAAAAAGACAAAAATGAATGGCCGGTTTCTGAACATCATTCGAAATGGTAATACGGCCGAATGGGATTGTAGTTGTTTGTTTTCAGCAATTCTGTTTTCAAATACCATTGGCTCCACTCTTGGTCCAGTAGTCCGCACAGCTGTTGATGATCTCCGTCAAGTCAGAAATGACTTAGCCCACATAATTGACGACGAAATAACTGATGCTGACTTCCAAAATTATGTAGCTAGAGTGTTACACGCATTTACAGCTCTGGGTCTTCCCGTTAGTGAGATAGAAGATGTCAAAAACCAGACTGGTTTTCCGACGGAGGAAGTCAAAGATCTAAAGAAGCAACTTGGTGATCTCAAAACGGAGCTGATCCAAGCAAAGTCCGATCTAGCGTCCTCGAAAGAAAAAAACAAGACTCTTACTATCGAACTGAAGCAAGCAAAGTCTGACTTGGAGGAAACAAGCGACATACTACAGAGCACACAAGCTGATTTATCTTCTGCAAAAGAAGAAAATAAGACTCTCACTCAAGAAATAAGCTCTAACATTAAGCCATTTTGCTCTGTGTCATTTGCACCCCCGCATGAAATTATTAGACGTACTAGTGACATAAGAAAGATTGCAGATAAAATGCAAGACCTTTATGACCGAAGTAACGGAGCAGTCAGCACTATTTATCTATCTGGAAATCCTGGCTGTGGTAAAAGTCAACTTGCCCGTCAAATTGGAGAAGATTTCTACAGTTTGAAATCAAATTCCTCTGAAGGTCTGGTATTTGTGGCAACTCTGAATGCGGAAACTCTCGAAACCCTTGCCGAGTCGTACGTTGCTCTGGCTAAAAAGCTAGGAATAACGGAGTACGCAATTACTGAAATGGAGAAGGGGAAAACGACGGAGCCTAAAGTCACCCTCAAACAGGTCATGTGCATGATTCCTTCAAAGATTGCCAAGTTCGCAAACTGGTTGATAATCGTCGATAATGTTGTGGACTTGCGCTTGGTCCGACGCTATCTACCCCAGACGGCCAGTACTGAGTGGGGTCACGGTCAGGTGTTGATAACAACTCAGGATAGTGGAACAATTGCCACAAATGCTCCTCACACTTACCACGAGTCGCTCAGTAAAGGCATGCAGCCAAATGATGCAGTGGAGCTGTTAAAGCAAGTGTCGCAAATTTCCGATCAGCAGCAGATAGAAACGGTTGCTGAGGTTCTCGAGTATCAGCCGCTTGCCTTAGCAGCTGCTGCATATTATGTACAAACTGTTGTTAGCACTGGATCTGCAATGTATAGTTGGACAGATTACCTGGACACAATACGTCAAGGTCAACGAGAAGCAACTGAAAAGCCTCTTGCAAGAGAGAGTTCTGCATATTCAGACACTATGACGACTGCAGTAAAAATGGCAATAGAAAGAGCGGTAGAAGCAAACGAAGTTATTCGTCAGACATTCTCTTTTCTTTCATTGTGTGCTCAAGATTCTCTCCTATTAGACATCGTTGTGGACTTTGTCGTGGTAAACACAAATGGCCCTACAATGAAAGAGTTAGTAAAAACCGACATTTTAAAGTCTTCCTTGATCGTTTCTTTATGCGAGGAAGACAAGGGCTGCAGGTATATACGGCTGCATAACATTGTTTACGACACACTTCAAACAATTTCAATGCTAGATTCCAGTTCCATAGCTACGGCAATATTAGTTTTTGAATCCCATCTTGAACAGCACTGGTTAACAGAAGTATATGGAGATCCAAATTTACGTAGGCTTGCGTCACACAACAAAGTTCTTTTTAATTTTGTTTTTTCCCATAATGATGAAAATTGGCCTTCCTTGAGCGTCTCTGACAAATTTATTTCATGGGTCAGTTATACAGCTCGAGCCTTTTGGGAACTTTTAGAGCTTTTACCTGCGGACAGATCCTCCGAATTGGCTTGCCGCCTGCTTCAGAAAATTCCAAGCACGAGAAAAGAAATGTACGAAATAAAATCAGAAATGTTTGATCTACGTGGATTAGTACTTGAGAATCTGTGCCAGTACAAGTCAGCTTTATTGTACTACCAAGAGGCACTGATGATCAAGAAAGAGATTTATGGTGAGGAACATGGCGATATGGCTTGCAGCTATAACAGCTTGGGGGGTATCTATGAAGCGGTGGGACAGCACAATCAAGCCAAGGAGTTTTTCCAAAAGGCGCTCGTTATCAATAGGAAAATGATTCCAGTGGAGGGACACCGAGATGTCGAAAGTTGCTATATCAACTTGGCAGACAGTTACAGAAGGATAAGACAATTTAACCAAGCCATAGAATATGACAAGAAGGCGCTAAGCGTAAGGAAAAAGATTCACGGTGAGGAACACGGTCATGTGGCTAACAGTCATGACTACTTGGCAAGAGATTACAGAGAATGTGGAGAGTACGACCAAGCAATAGAATGTGACAAGAAGGCGCTATGCATTAGGAAAACCATCCATGGGGAGAAACACAGCGATGTGGTAGACAGCTATCTTCATTTGGCAATAGATTACAGCAAGATTGGAGACTACGAACAAGCCATAAAGTGTAGCAAGAAGGCGGTAAGCGTTGCGACAAAGATTCGCGGTGAGGACCACGTTGATGTCGCTGACGGCTACCACTATTTGGCGTATGATTAGAGAAAGACTGGAAAATACGATCAAGCCATTGAATGTGACAAGAAGGCCATAAGCATTAGGAAGAAGATCCACGGGGAAGAACACGGTGATGTGGCAGGCGGGTGTCTCAACTTGGCAGTAGATTACATCGAGATTGGAGAGCACGACAAAGCCTTACAATGTGTCAAGGAGACGCTCAGCATTAGAAAAAAGATTCACGGAGAGGAACACAGTGATGTGGCAGACAGCTTTCACAACTTGGCAATAGTTTACCGCAAACTTGGAGAGTACGACCAAGCCATAGAATGTGACAAGAAGGCGCTAAGTATTAGGAAAACGATTCATGGCGAAGAACACGGTGATGTGGCCGATAGCTATCACAAGTTGGCAGTAGATTACCGCAAGATTGGAGACTACAACGAAGCCAAAGAATGTGATAAGAAGACGCTAAGCCGGCATTAGGAAAACGATGCACGGGGAGGAACACAGTGAGGTGGCCGACAGCTGTCTCAACTTGGCAGTTAATTACAGTCGGATCGAAGAGTACGAGCAAGCCATAGAATGTGATAAGAAGGCGCTAAGCATTAATTAAAAAGATTCATGGGGAGGAATACGGTGATGTAGCCAAAATTTATTATAACTTGGCGCTTGATTACATTAATATTGAAGAGTACGAACAAGCCATAGAATGTGTTACGAAAGCACTAAGCATCCGGAAAAAGATTCATGGAGAGGAACACGTTGATGTTGCTGAAGACTATGAAAACTTGTCCCTTCTTTGTGTCCTCGCTGGCGAGTACGATCAAGCCAAAGAATTCACCAAGAAGATGCTAAGCATAAGGCAAAAGATTAACGGCGAGGAACACAATAGTATCGCCGAAAACTTTGAGAACTTGGCAGGTTATTGTAGCATGATTGGAGAGCACGTCCAGGCCAAAAAATGCACCTTATGACCGGGAATTTTGGCGACATCGTAATTAAGCAATTGTGGAGGAACGACATTTTCCGACAATAAAGTTTTGCCATTTTGGAGATAAAACGTTTTTCTAACAAAAACTGGCAATAAACAAGTGACTTTTTGTTATATGCGTTACTGGGATGAAATTTTCGCGATTAAAAAAATGAAGAAGACTGCGAAAATTTAGTGTCACGAAAATTTTCTGTGGTGAGGATGAAGGCGCTCAGTACTACTAGAAAAGCAATCCCCAGAGAGGAACACGCTGATGACGCCGACAGCGATGAGAACTTGTCAACTAATTGCAGAAAGACTGGAGAGTTCGACCGAACTGTAGCCTGTGATAAGAAGGCGCTTAACATTGGGAAATTAGAGTGGTGGGGAGAACCACGGTGACGTCACTAAAGGCCTAACTGAATTTAACAATTGAGTACAGCGAGATTTAATGTTACAACCAAGCCATCCTCGCACTGAGAAGATGATATGTAGTAAAGAACGCGATGTGTGCTCCAGACGCTATCAGAAAATGGATGTCATTGAACTAGCTTGTTCGTTCCGTGCTGAGAAAATATTGGCCTCGTTCTTTTTCTCAAGTTTATGGACTGAGCCAAAAAATATTGGTTTTATTATTATGCCTTTTTTAACCAATTTTTCTGATAGGATAGTGAAAAGCATAAAAGTTTTTGATTTTGTTTTGTTTTGCTTTTGTTGTTGTTTTCTTTTGTTTGTTTGTTTGTTTGTTTGTTTTTTCATGCCTTTTTCACTGACTTTGTGCAAAAATTATACGCCCGACTCACGGGCGTACATTTTGATCTGTGATATCAAACCCTTGAGGGGTTATCTTAGTGGCCCGTATAGTAAAACTTCATACCGCTAAGGGAATCAGTCAAACTCTCCTTTTAAACTTCTTAATCTCTTGTATCAGCTCAATACCATCTTTTATTTTTAGGTGGTGTATTTCTCTTTCGTTATAAAACTAAGATTTCAATGACGAATTGTTATTGTGAATGTTTAGATTTTCTTTACAAAAGTGAACACATTTCGAAGTTTCCTTTTTCTAATAAATACTAAGGGACATTAAATTTTAATTTTACTTGGTGAGTAATTTCTCACCGGCGTGAGGTCAGTGCTTTCACCGCAAATGATCTTTAGGTGCCTTAATTACGTAGCTCTCTTTTACAACGTTGCGAACTAATGATACATACTCTAACAGGTTTTCTAGTAACAAAGAAAAGCCTAAATACCAGAATTATTTTTGTCTACTGTAACGCGAAGGAAAACCGTGTAATCGGACGCGAGATTAAACCGAAATCCGTGAACTTAGTTAAGTTCAAGTTTATTACCATAAACTGAGGTTAATGGACCTTGAGATCTACTATGCCCAATCTGTACACAGAAGTGCTACAGTACTTTTTTCAAAGTACCTTTATTCTTTGTCAAACAATGTCAATCGTTTCAATGAGCCCCTGTATTGTTAAGTAACTGTAGACATCCAGTCCAAAGTGCAAGAATAGCAGCATCAATTGCTACCTGTTTGTAGTACAAGGCAGCGTTATTCCTAGGCAAAGTCCACAGTAATTTACCTTGCATTTACTAGGTTCTACAAAGGTTCCATTTACGCTATCACATGTTCAACGTGCACATGTGCTCCCCTAAAAACGATATCCACTGCCTTTCTCAGCCCATTCCTTCAGTGCTTTGGTTCTGTCACAACTGTTTTTCCCTCCCACCCCCCCTTTTCTGTATGGAACCTTTGTCTTGCTCTGTTATAAATAAAAAGGAGATTCATTATTTCAGAGGGTGACACCTAACAGTGTACAATGCCATTGGTATGGCCCTCTACAGCTACTGTAGAAGGAGCTTTAAATGTAACAGCTCTATATGTATGGTATAGTAAAAAAAAAACAAAAAAAAAACACAGCAACAACCTTTAATAGGCTGCTGATACTTATAATTGCTACATATAAAACTTCCAAAGGTACACATGAAAAGCAATTCATATATACATAGGTTCACAGTGAAAGAGACTTTGCACTCTTATTTACTCTAACTTTTCATTTCCTTAGTAGACTTTATATTGTTCAATTGACATCTATTCCTATATATATAGTTTTTATACCGAATATTACCTTGACAAAATCTGAGTAGCTCTGTAACATAGTTTTCCTTTCCTAGCTTCAAATAAACAATGGTGGCAGGGAAGTACAACCCTTGGCTGCACTTTACCCCACAGTAAGGCTTAGCCCTTGGAGACAGGACTGGAAAAATATCCATTCCAGGGTGTGGACCCCCGGTCCCACCTGCTCTGTACTCCACCCAGGAGGGCCCCCTCCTGGTTCCCCTTAGTTCCCAGTGACTAGGGGATATGGACCTCACCCTACTGGAAACCGATCAGGACCTCTGTCCAGGGTGGCTACACCCGGTACCACCCGATCTTGTCTCCCCCCAGGAGAGCTCCTCTCCTGGTCCCCCAACCCCTAGAGTAGTGCGCTTCCCTGTCACCCAAAATTTTGCCCATTACTCTCTTGTTGTGTCTTTTATTTATATTATTGCAACCAAACCAACTCTCTATCGAAAAAGGGTTCATTAACTTGTGCTTTTAACTTCCCAGTAACGTGAACGTGAGATCGTAGTGTCAATTTTCAGACTCACGGTAATATTCGCCTTTTTTGTACTCTAAAAAAGGTCTTGTACATTGTCATCATCAGTTCTGGGTGAGTCATTCACAGAGCATGTCCAGCCACGAGGCACCCCTGGTTAAATAGTGAAGATTAATTGGTGTAATTTCTAATTAGTCATAGGACGCCCATTTATTTAGTGTATGTATAGCCTGTTCCAGGCGTTCAGATAGTGGAGCGTGAGCGAAAAATATAGCGAGCGAAAGAGCGGGAAAAAACGAGGGGAGACTGGGGAAGAGGACGAGGGAACGCCTGTGAAATTGATTTTAAAAAGCTCATGACGGTATACCAGAATCTGGTATACTCTCTGATTGGCCAAATTTGACACCTCCTGTCAACACCAGAGGGTTGTTGACGCAGACACGAAATGCGACATGGCGTGCCCGTGCGAAGGTCATCTTCTATCGAGCCACGCACGGTTGAATAACTGCACGGCAAGCGCTTGACGATTTCCCAAATGTGGATACTTTACAAATGAAATGAAAAGATTGTCTTCAAAACGTGTTTCTTCATTCTTCCAACAGGATTTGGAAATAGGTTGATCTTTCAACTTTTTCCAAGGTTAATCAACGCATTGCAAAGAAACGCTGTTTCTAAGATAATTGTGGTCACTCCGCTTGTCGCAATCATGAAAGACGAAGTAGAACAGCTTCAAAGCATCGGGATTAGAGCGCTGGCTATCGGAGTAGACGAAGAAGAAGACGAAGAAGGAGCAGGAAAAATGGATCGGCTAGATTGTTTATGAAAGTCCTGAAAGCCTGCTGTCTAAGGAATGGAGAAAAGAACAACAACAAACATATCGTAGCCATCGCAAACGATGAAGACGACGAAGTTCATTCCGTCACAGAGTGAAAAGCTTTCTATTCATCAATTTGATAAACCGATGTGTATATAAAGTTGTCTGTGATTCTCGTTACCTTTATTGGTCCAGTAGTGGAGATGACATTTGCGTTTCCGCATCGCAGAAAATTTTGCAATGTTCATTCGGCATGTTAGATTTCTTAAAGCATCATCTATTTTTCCCAACGCTTCAAACTCGGGTGAAACCTATTTCGGTGAGCATAATTACATAATTTTCTTGTTGACTTTGACCTGACCCTGGGTTCATGTTTCTCTGCCGCTGTCGACGGTCTTAAGTGGGCGGCATGGGCTTTTTAAAATTTCACAGGCGTTCCCTCGTCCTCTTCCCCAGTCTCCCCTCGTTCTTTTCCCGCTCTTTCGCTCGCTTTCTTTTTCGCTCGCGCTCTACCATCTGAACGCCGGGAACAGGCTAGTGTATGTACTGTATTTAGTGTTTTCCTCATATAATAAAGACACAAAAATATTTCACGTGATTTGTCCCACATGAAGTCTGATGAAAGTTAGAGTCGTTTATTGTGAACAGTGCCTTGATGTAGTGTAGAATAACAAAAAGCCATTAGCTTCTTGGACTGACCTACCCAGTTATAAAGCTATCCGTGGCCTTTTTTGCTCCGTTTGGCGGCGGGGCGGGGGACGAGTAGGTATCTAATACAACGTCATTACCATGCACGGCTTTCAGAACGGTTGTTGCTGGAGTCCGAATTCAAGATACACTCTACCTCAACTGAAAACGTGTCCTCACCTCCCATGTAACCTTTGAGGGACTACTTTGAGTCTACTGGAGGACATATAAATGTTACCACTACGGCGGAAGTCGGGGTCGGTCGTACGACAGTGAATGAAAGAAACCCACTTAAAATGGGATGAACTATACAGGTTTAGACTTCCTTCAAAGCGTTTCATGTACCCTTAACACCATCGTAAACAGTTTGCGTTAGCTTGATCACAAACAGTTTATGTATATGGAAACACCTTTTACGTTGATCCCGGCGAGCAGGCTTAAAGCCTAGTTTCCATATGCCCGAAACAACGTCGCATACTGTTTACGACTGTGGCTTGATCGCAAACAGTTTGCGTAGGTGGAAACATCTTTTACGTTGATTCCCAAGGAGTCGCCGATGATCACAATCAAATCGTAAAGATAGAAATGAAATTTTCCATCCTTACGTCTTGTTTGCGACGATTTGCAACGCAACCGCAACCGCAACGCAACCGCGAGAAAACAACGATATGAATGCCTTTGCAAACAATTTGCGATCGATTGCCAACGATTTTTAAGCACATGATGCACCCTCTTTGATTTTCGCACCTTTTTACGACGTATCGAGGTCAGCTTCCGTGTAAGAATTGCATATATGGAAAATAGGGTCGCAAACACAAAAATGAGATGCTTGAAGGTTGGCGACCCTGTTATGCGCATATGAAAACTAGGCTGAAGGCTGGTTTTCATATACGCGGAACAACATCGAAACCGCTTACGACCACTTGATCGCGTCACACAAAACGATCTTGTCACGTCGTAGAAAGGGTGCCAGAATTGGGGATGGTGTGTCACGTGTTCAAAAATCGTCGCCGATCAATCACAAACTATCGCTAGCTGTATGCGAAAGCATTTTCATTTTGCTCTCCCCGATCCTTCTTTGCAGTAGCGTCGCAGTTCGCCGCAAACAAAACGAGACGAAAGAACAACATTTCTGTCTTCTGTGTTTTGTTTGTATTTGAAGTTGGCTGATTTCCGTGTATGTTAAGATTAGATTCCATGCCACTCTCATTTAAAGAGGCTTAACAGTTGTCGTGAAAGGATTTGCTTATTAGGTTTTAAAATCGCTGTCAATCTCATAATCTTCCAAAAATTGCTAGTAATAAATTGAAAAACAAAATACACATTAAAAAATGCCCAAAACTGATAGAAAAAAGGCAGATCAGGAAAATGTGAAAAGACCCTAAAAACGTCTCAAAAATGAGCCAGAAAAGCATATAGTTAGGAATAAATTCATTTGTTTTAATTGGCTTCTGGAAAACTCTGTCACTATTCCGAAAAAGTTCTCTGTTTTTGCCAGTACAGACAGTACACGTGCACTGTCCATCCAGTGAGACAAACTCTTGCAAACAGCGGTTTCTACGTTTGGTTGTACGTCTCCCCGGGTGGGGGGGGGGGGGGGTGCTCCACCCATATTTTGGTGTAGGTGAGCCGCTGAGGGTTTGAAACTCTGACCCTGTTTAGGACAAAACAAACCCTTAAATACATGCCCTGTTTAGGACAACAAGCTCGATTTTATTACCATGTTTAGGATATGCAATACCCTTTTTATAATTAGGACAGACTCGCGAAAAATTGTATACCCTGTTTAGGAAAGACTCGCATGAGATCACATACCGTGTTTAGGATAGAGAGGCCAAAACCATACCCTGTCCAGCGGCACATCCCTGTATATTGTATAGGCCATATAAGGGAGTAAATCCCCCCCCCTCGGGGGGACGTCTCGTACAGGCTTGTCTAGTATCATCGGAGACTCGCGAATTGGGGCCTTAAATGTTAAAAACAACGAACGGAAATAAGGTTAATTACAAACATGACGGGGCCTGTTCCTCGAAGTTCACAGTTTCCTAGGGCTTGGTTCTCGGAAAACTCGAAGGAAACGATTAATGGCTACAGACAAATATCGCTTATATTTTTAACGCATTTGTAGTTTCTAAACTAGCCCTACTACAACCTGAATTTTTTTGTTTGCCTTTCGTACGATGTTATTTATTCACCAAGAGACTTCATGGCTCTTGATTCACCTCCTGTGTCGTTCTCGGGTGGCGCATGAGATGAAAAAATCGGGAGGAGGTAATCCTATAGTGGGCTATGCGGGGGGGCTCCGCTCGAAAGGAGCGGCTTTTGCGCGCTTGTAGTATACTGAAGGGTAACGAAATTTACTAGCTCTTTTGGTATGTTAAAGGACTGCCCACACGTACCTGAAAACTGAAGTAACTAGCGGCTAACTCGAAGTACTAGAAATGGTTCCAAAATTCTTGCAGAAATCACGACGCAAAAAATATACGAAAGCTTGGAGCCTTCGAGCAACTAAAATTCCGCGATGATCTAGCGTTTTTGGCTTATTTTTGAGGTATGTAAGATTCACAATTTTTGTTCTAGGTATATGAGAGGTGGGGAACCTCAGGGCGGGTTTTCATTCCACGCCCACTTCAAGGATCGCTGACTTTTGCGTTTTTCATTATTTTGAAAACGCGATTGCGTTTTCAGATTCATAAAGGGTCAAACATATAAAATTAAGCACTGTTACATTGTTTTGCTTTAGCAATAGGTCGCTAACTATGTTTAGACAAATATTTCGCCGGTTAAGCGATCATTATTAGAAAACGGCCGGAGTTGGCATAATGCAAGCCTAGTTCGAGAAACAAACATTTCGGTAGCGAAAACTTAGAGAAGCATCGGGAAAATGGAACTGGTTTGAATTCAACCAATTTTTGAATTGTTTAAACGGTTGTTTTCTTTTTCTCTGCTTAAGCAATCTTGAAGTGGGCGTAAAAGAACTCTCTCCTCCGCAGAGGCCTTCTACAGTCGCGCCATGGGAAAAATATACCCGCGGCGCGCGGAGGCTGGGAAGAGGAAAAATTAAAGCGCGCGGGGAACGCTGGGAACGCCTTTTCTCTCTTCCCATCGTTCCCCGCGCTCCCGTTTTCTCTCTCCAGCGCTCCCGCTCCCGTTTCTTTCGCTGGTGTTTACTAACAGGAGCCTCTGCGGAGGAGAGAGGTAAAAGAATATTAGCTTGGGGCGGAGCCTCCCCGTGCGAAAAGATTTACGTACAGTGTTACCTTATCTGAAAAGCCTGTAATCCGACCACATTTTTATGGCCCATAGGTGGTCGTATAACTGACGAGCTTTCAATACAGAGAAACAAAAACAAGCAATACAAATAAACAAGGCAACAGAAATTTTATTAAACTGATGAAGGTTTATTCCAGCCATTCTTCTGAACGGTCTTCGAAAATGCTGAAAGCAGAAACGCATTGTTCGTCTTTGTCTTCTCCTACATTGAGAAGGCAGCGCGCAGATTATTTAGTTCTTTGGATGCCCTGGCCAGTAGATCTGACAGGAAAGAAAAAATGACAAAAAATGATCAGTGAGTGACTGTAAACTATCACACTTGAGATATTTCGCAGCGTTTTGAACACGTTTGTGCTGACTTTGCTTTCAAATTTTCTCATGATTTAAAACAATGGAAGAAATCCAAACTTATGTTATACAAGGAGTACACTTTAATTCAATCACTTTTGTCATCGCAATCATGCTATTCCATTGGTGTCCGCTTAAGTACATTCAATGATGGTCATGCAATTAGCTCGATCTTTAAGCCCTTAGCGTGCCATTAGGCACATGGTGCCATGCCCTGCAAAAGATTTCTATAGGCTGGTTTTCACTAGCGACGAAGTTGGAGTCGGAGTCGTAATCAGAAGCATAAAGCGTAACGATCGAGTGAAAATCAAACAACGGAGTCGTAAGGAGAGTTTCCTATTGCGCTTACGCTTCCGTCCCTTACGATCCAGTGAAAACCGGTTTGTCGGAGTCGTAAGCAGAAGCGGACGAACTAAACCAATCGCAAAGCGTGGGAACGAGCACTGTGATTGGTTTATCCTTCCGCTTCTGCTTCTGACTCCGACAATCTGGTTTTCACTAGATCGTAAGCGACGGAATCGTAAGAGGAGTCGGAAGAAAATGGAAACGTTCTGATTCTTCCGACTCCGATTCCGTCGACCTTATGACTCCGCTTACGACTCCGATGTTTGATTTTCACTAGGTCATAAGTGCTCTTACGACTCCGACTTGCTAACGACTCCGACTCTGACTCCGTCGCTAGTGAAAACCAGCCTTATAAATGTTTGCTGCAAAAAACATTTTATTAAAATCTGCTCATTGAAAGGATATAACAGTGATCCCTGGCTGTCTGTCCGGTGACCGAGCGTGGGGTACTCAATAAAGTTTTATACGGGGAGGCTCCGCCCTGAGGTTCAAACCCTTACCCTTAATACTAATTTTTACCAAAACGGTACCCCTTTATATACCTTGAGCAAAATTGCACCCCTTTCTTATACCTCAAGGATAATCCAAAACAATAGAATTCCTATAATCGCCACATTTTTCTCGGGCTTTCAATTGTTCTGGTTCAGTTCCTCAAAGGGTTGAAGCTTTTATTTGTTTCGCGTTGTAAATTTGCCAAAAACTGGCACCTTTCATACACTTTGCTTTAGCCGCCATCTCTTCCACTTTTCAACCGATTTTGTGACTCTTTCATGTTCTAAAATGACAATTTTCCCTACCCTTCAGTATGCTGCGAGTTAAAAAAAGACACCCCTCTCGGGCGGAGCCTCCCCGTTTACCACTATAGGGAGTACCCCAAACCTGGGGTCTGTTTTAGGTTGATATCCCGTGTAGCCTCTCATTTTTCTTTTCTGAATACGTGTGTGGTGTAGGGCATATGTCACATTAATCTATACGCTGAGAGCCGCAAGTAAGTTAAACCTCGCAAAGAATGTTTTAAATGCTCATTCATTTACTCCGCTGCATGGAGTTCAGATATGGAACAGTCTACCGCTCTAAGCGCGAAAAAAAACTTTTTTAAAACTTTCATTCTCAATTCGTTACTGACAATTTTAAATCTTTTCTCTTGTAAATGAATAAATAGATTAGTTGGGTTTAGTCTTTAGAGTTTTAAATCTGAAAGTCTCGTGGCTGTTTGGTGGCCGGATAAACTGGGTTCCGACTTGTTAGATTGTTCAGCTAGTAAACATTGAGAAACACTCTTTTTCAGTATACACCTTATTTCAACCTCCTGGCCTTCATAACTCTTATTGTTTGCTCCAGTCTACTGAGAAATCAACGATTGCAGGTGAAGAGCCGTAACAAATATCCTATCCTGGAAAGTTTGGATGTTAGGTTTTGACGGATCGTACAAAGTTAAGAGATTTGGATACGAAAGTGTCTTCCTGTCCCTATACCCTTGTTTTCTGGATAATAGTTTCTTGGCTCTGTTGATCATATGGCGTGAGAAGCTGTCCTTTTAAAACATGGTATCGCGAAAAGTGTTTTTGCCTTTGAGTTTGAAAAGTTAAAAGTCGTACAATTTGAAGTTGGGAAAGTTATTCTCATCCCTCCCCCTTCCCCAACCCTGACCGTTCTGGACGTAAAAACCAGATCATACTATCACCTCAACACTCGTGTTCGTCATGTGTCCTGTCTTTACTGATCGTGACAGCTTAAGCCAGTCATGTGAAGGGTTCGGCTACGTGCCATTACGACAACGTTTGAAGTAAAAGTGGTGCCCACGTGAATCAGAAAAAAAAAAAGCGTTTGAGAACTTTCGTGCAGGTTTTGAAATCTTTTTATGCATTTAAAACTGTTAACATTTTGAGCTTAAGCTCTTTGTCGCCGGGGCGAATCGCTGAATGTAGCAAGCGTTCCTAATTTATTCCTATTTTGCTTTATTCGTTTCTAATTTCTTCATTGGCATATGTTAGGTGTATACACTTCAAAGGTATTCCTAAAATACATTTCCTCTTTTGTTGAAAGTATGCCCTAAACTAGTGACTATACTAAGAACCCAAACAGCCTTATAGGTTGAACAAATTTTTGTCTCAGTTTGGACAAAACCAAATCGCACTACGGCTAAGGGCGTTTGAAGACGTTTGGTGATAAGAACGATTAAAAAAAGTTTGATCTTCATATTTTTGCTGAGCTGTTGGTGATCATTACTTTTGTCATCAGTGGTCTTTGTTGGATGCTCATCCACCATCTGGACTGTGTCTTCAACCTGGAGAACAAACGAGGAGTGGTTCAAAATTGATATACTAGTTAAATACAGAAAGACGTAATGTACATAAGAACCTAGCGGAGTTAACAACCTTTAGGCTTAAATTTGTCGTTTAGACAGCCCAACATAAAAAAACCTGTTCGTCTAAACATTGAAACAGGCCCTGTTTTGAGATATCTGAAATAAATCAAGTATCTAGAGCACGTTTGTATTTGTTTAGAATATAGTCATAGTAGGCATTTTGTATGTTTATGACACCACCACAGAAGCATGGGAAAACACCCACATTGAATTCGATTTCTGACCAACAGTACAACAAGCACTTTTCCCCCTCAAAGAATTAGTTAGAACCTAACTAGCATAAAAACATGTAAGAACGTTTTCACGCTAATTTGGAAACTGCGCTGGATCTTAAAAATTTACTATAATCATCCCAGACGGATGAAACGGCGATTAAATTAGTAGACTACGAGCAGTCTCTCTTTCCGCTCAGGGATAGCGGTCGAGGGAAACGAACAAGCCGGAGCGAGCACGAAACATCGCCCGCGGCGTTGAAACGTGATGCGCGTGCCGAGCCCGCTAGTGTAGTGAGCTGGCGATTTCGCGCTCGCTCGCTTGTTCGTTTACTCGAATATCCCTCGACTATCCCTGACCTTTTATTTGAGAATTTAACATCAATGTTCTCCTCCACTATTAATTTTCGTTGTTTGTCACGAGCGATTGTATCTTATTACGACGTCAGCTAAGCCTCAACAGTGACGAGTGTCTAATTTCTCCTTACAATATCACTGCATGGTCAAATATACAGGTCATGAGAATGAGGAAAATGAACATCAAAGACGGAATGTCTTGATATTTAAACAAATTCTCCCAACATGTTTAAGGAAAAAGATATGAAGGCTAGTGAGGATAATATGCAGGTTGGTGTTGTTGCTTAAAGGGTTAAGAAGGATTGAATGACGATAATAAAGGTCGTATCGCTCAGCACCTGATGTTTTGACGAAATATCAGGCTATGTCAAAAATGTAGACATTCTCTAATTGTTACAAACAAATGTTCAAAGTACATTTTTCAGCATTTCCCTTCAGCTTTCACCTTCAGCATGCAGCTATGTTTAACATATCAACGATAACACTGTTCTAGGCACTAAGATGGGTTTTCGCGTGTGCGCCTTAGCGGCTTGTAAGGCTTTTGTAAGGCTGACACCGGTTGTAATCAAACAGGAAATTTTGTTTAACCTTTTGTTTATCGACCAGTCATTAGAGGTCAGTATTTCTGGCACAGAATATTTTGGGTCCAACGAGTAATCCTTCGTGACTACTTCCTGCATGTGTTAACTTCAGCTTACGTGGTGTGATGTGGATTTATTATGGATGTACGTATCGGTTTATCAAACTAGCAAAACTAAAGGAGAAACTTAGGGATTTTAAAACTGATGAAAACGAAGTAAACATCTCGTAGTTACTGCCATTTTCTTTTGTATTCTTTTTTCAGTGCCGTACTTTGGAGATATCGATTCGGGTAGAGAAACCTCTTTTCGTCGGGAACGGGTAGTCTATTCCCAGGGTGGTAGTTAGGTATACTATTGACGGGAGTTGCGAAGGCCCTTTTGGTTTAAAATAAGCGACGGAGGACTTTTTGGGTTCGAAATTTTATGGTGGACTTTTGCTAGGTAGAGAGATCTTGGCAGGACTTTTATGGGCCTGATAAAAAGCGTGCATACCTCAGGGTTCTCAATTTTATGTCAAAGAATTTAACAAACTCCGAAAAAAAATTTAGGCGGATAAAAACGACTTTTTAATGTTACGTTCCGGGTCTGTTGGACTTTTTTGGGTTCAGTTTGAGCCTATTGGAACGTTTTTTGGATATAAAAATTTGGTCTCATTTACACCTCCTTGTCATTGATATACCTGAGTCCCCTCCCCGGGGAGACTCTATTTGCTCAGCCGATATTGGTCGACAGTTCTGATTTGCTAATGGCTATCTTGAACTCTCGCTGTTTTTGCATTCGGCTTGCATTGTTCGAGATGCTGGGATTCTACTGCGTTATGAAACTCACTCAATTACTAAGTCAAGGATACTTGGATAAGGGACCCTTGACATAACAACAACAACAACAATAACAACAACAACAAGCTTTATTTGCATGACTATAAGTACATATAGTCATATAGACATATAGACATGTTCATTAGTTCTCCGCTTGACGTCTATGGATTGGGCGTTGGGGGGGGGGATAGGGAGCAAATTTTGACGTTAGTATGGGGCATCTGGGACAAGTTTTCTTCTTCGTTTTGCGAATGGCACATCTAAATTGAAAACAGGGGAAAGAAAACCCCGGTAAAAGTCAAAACAAATTGGATGTGCATTACTATCAGTTGTGAAGTTGTGCTCAGCTTGCCAGAGTGCGATTGCTTCATTGTATTTCTTCCGTCTGTTTTAATTGCCTGTAGGGTAAGCAAATGCTTTGGTTTTTACAGGGTGCTAGATCACTTTTGACACATGAATAAAGTTGTTGTTGTTGTTGTTGTTGTTATTATTATTATTATTATTATTATTATTATTATTGACTTATTAACACTAATGAGAAACGTAGCCCCCTCCGCAGGTATCTCGAGTTTTCGCGATTTTTAAATTTTTTTTGGAAAATTTTTGGAGTTGGGCTTCCTGTGGTTTGTGAAAAAGCACTCTGTTGAGAGGTGAAGGGCTGTGATGCCAAATGACAAATTGACTGTTCGCCGTGCTGCCCTATGCTGCTTATTAGAGTTGCCTGCGGAGGAGGCTATGAGGACCACTTCAGCTGATGTTTCAGTCCAGTGTTTCCAGTGTTTTCAGACCAGATATATTTAATATTCTCCTGTTGTCGCATGTCACACGGAAAAAAACAACAACAAAAACAAACAAAGAAAATAAACGGTATGCTGAGGCATACTAGTGTGGCTTCAAATTACAGGAGGGGAACCCCGATGTAATGAACCCTTATACAACGACCCCGGTATAACGAAGGATATATTTCAGCCCAGTAATATAAGTCGCACGATTCATGCTTTCACGCCGATTTGATTGTCAATCACAACACATTCTATCATCTCATCACCATTGATACCATCACGAAAAAAAAAAAAAAGACGCATATCGCAATAATCTCTTGGTTATTTGAGCTACATGCACTAGTCTGTGGGTAGGGGGTCAAGTGGCTGTTTTCCGTTGAATTATACAAAGCACGATATAAAAAACTGTCACGTACAAGTGACAGAATATATACCGTCATATACCTTCGATACTAAAACGTAGAGACAAACTGGAAGATAGTCATACACTTCCAGAAGTTGTTCATTTGACTTCGCATTTGAACAATTTCGTCAAAATGTTGATTACTCAAGATAAGTTGTTTCTGAGACACCTTTGCCTGCTAATTGACATTCGAAGTATAACGAGCGTTTTAGAAGCGTGCATTCTGGCTAGATCGCGAAGGTTGCATTGTTTTCTTTCGTCTAGACTATCTAACAAGCATACGTACCCATCCAACCAACTAACGCCTCATCAAGAATTGTAGCTGATAAAAAGGAGCATGGCGAAAACCATGAAGAAACAAAAAGACTAAAATGAGGGTCCACAATAGGTTTGGCGGGATGCGGGATTTGGCTAATTTTTGTGGCGATATTCGGGATGGGAGCTGAAAACAGGAGCGGGAAGCGGGAATTTCAATTACGAGCGGGAGCGGGATTTTGTGTTTTTATATTTTTAAGGAGTCGGGATGCGAGAATCGCAAGGGGAAAGTAGCGGGATACGGTATTTGAATTTTTACGTGACTGCATGATTTTACCAGCGCAGGCTGATACAAATAGATCCTTTGTGTATGCAGTGTGTCGGCTTTTAAATAATGAATCGGCCAAGGCAGAGTAGCCTGAATGTCAAACTAGTATGAGTTCTTGTGATGTTTTGTGTTAATTTCGGACATTTCTATTCTCGTCACTTTCATCACAAGAAAGAGGTATCAAGTCACCTGTCGTGTTGCATTTCTTGGCCTCGTCTGCGTTCTTGACTTTTCCGACCCTTTCCATTGAACGTTAGTTGGAACAGCCATGGTTAGTCTAGCTGGTATGGCAACACCGGCGGACGGTAATGTAACGACGGTCGCCGAAAACGAGGTATTCGACATCATAAATTTTGTTGCAATATATTATGAAAAGAGTGGAATACCTTTCTTCGAAAAGAACACTTCCGAGCGGCTGTGGCTAAAAGTGGGACGGGGAGGTGGGGACGGGGACGCAGGGACGCGTGTTTGGGGACGTGGGACGCGTGGACGCGTGGACGCGTGGGGACGTGAGATAGGGGACACGTGGGGACGCGAAATCGGGGACGCGGGGACGTGATGTCGGGGATGTCGGAGACGTGGGGATGTGAGAACGACAAAGCGGATACTGTGGGAAACTAAGCGATGTTTCAGCCATTTGGTTGCAATATAGTGGCATTTTCGACCTATTTAGTTTCTTTTTGCCCTCTTTAGTTCCAAGAATCAAAATTATAATTAATTCTTCTTCAGGGTCTTACAGACAAAGACCCTGTAAGACCCTGAAGAAGAAAGGCTGTGCCTTTTGAAATATTGGTTAAAATATACCTACTGTTTCCTTACCGTTGAATCAGCATTGCTTTTTTATCGTATTTGGTTCTTTATTTTTTGCTGATTAGATCCTTTACTACAGGATCCTGTACTTTTTACGTTTTTTTCGGTGGTCCATGTAAAGTTTATTGTTTCCACTACATATTAGGCAACCAAACGGCCGAAACATCGCCTAGTTTGCCGATCTCACGTCCCCGCGTCCGCCGCGTTTTCACGTCTCCACGTCCCCACATCCCCGCTCTCGCGTTCCCACGCGTCTCCTATCTCACGTCCCCACGCGGCCCCGCGTCCCACGTCCCCAAACACGCGTCCAAGCATCCCCGTCCCACTTTTAGCCACAGCCCTTCCGAGCAGAGATTTTCTGAAGGCAAGTAATGACGCTGAAAACTTTGAATTAAACTGTTAGGTAAGTCGACTTTTATAAATCTTTTCTGCATTATATTTCAGTTTTGCAGACCTCATAATTGGACCGATCTTGTATGACATTTGTGCCCCTAGCCTTGTTTAAGGATACACCCATTTATACCTAGCTGGGTGCAGAGAAACTGTGGAGAAAATGTTTGTGTCTAAGGAACGCACCGACCTTAAGGTCAAAACCCCGACGCGCTACCCACTGCACAGCCACTCCTTCTTTTAATTATTCAGTTGGTTGTCTTCGAAAAAAAAGCTGGACCGAGAATATTGTAACAAACAATCTTTTCACTATTACCTAGACAAGGTAAGGTAAGACAGAATAACACAAACAAAACACACGTTTGGGTCATTAGTGGCTATATTGAGACCACAAAAACGTCCACCATAAATACGTGTTTGTCTGCTATCCGTTGTATAAAAACTACCCAGAAGAACTTGTCTGCTTTATATCCGTTGTATAAAAGGTATGCGATGTTTTCATCATGAACATAGAAAACAATTTAAAAACTTGGGCGGGATCGGGATTTCGACTTAAAGAAGGGCGGGACGGCGGGATTGACAGGAAAAAATAGGCGGGATGGCGGGATCTGAGAACCCTATTGTGGACCCTCTAAAATCTTACACCGGAAACTTGACGCAATTTGTACCCCCTGGCTTTATGAACCTTTATACCTACGTGACATGCGCAACGCGCGCTTATCTTCTTTGTTATCGAAGGTATACCACAAGTGTACCAAAGAATTGTAGGTCTATATCCACCGACAAACCCGTCAAGTGAAGCAATGTAGTCTTCATTTCATGAAGCCACACAAAAATAAATAGAAATCCAGGTTAGCGATGACGTTTTCTTTGGGTGTGTTTTGACGTCACCCAGGTTTTCCGGTTGGGTACCTGCGCGCCCGCCATCTTGGAAGCCCATAGACACTGGGGCGAGTTGTTCGAGAGAATTGAGCAAAATATCCAGCGAATATCTCAGCGCAAATATGGAATTAAGCGAAGAAACAGAAGAAAAGCAACGGCCAGTGAAACTAGAATCCGTGGTTCTTAATAGCATTCGACATTCATTTCAAGCACTAGATGAGAATAATTCAGGAAAGGTCGCGAAGTCACAGTTACAAGTTCTGTGCGCAAGCATTTGTCGTGACATAGGAGCCATTTACGATGCACAACATCTTGCCGATTTCAAGTCTTCTTCAACTTCGCTCAACTTTCAAGATTTCACGGAATATCTTCAAGATCATCTCCTTTCAAAAGGTTAGTTGCAAACTTTTACGTTTGCGAGATCCAAAAAATTCCAACAAACGTATACGTAGTAGGAGCGCATATATTAGGTAAGCTTAGGCTTGTTTAATTAAAGCTTTTTAATAAGCCTCATAAAATATAACTTTGATAATATTGATATCACCTTCTGGTTTTACGCATATTAAGCCAAACTTAACTGATCGATGATCAGTGATATCAGTGAGTAATCGGTGGATAATCAGTGAGTAATAGCTGATTTATGGTCAAATTTCCGCACAGCGCCCAACATTATTTTATGTTTACATTTTGTGACTGAAGCTCTTTTCAAAATTGCTCTTTTATAGTAAGACAAAGTATGAAAGTCTTTGAATGCATAATGTATGTATGGTGCTGTGCAGAAATTTTAGCCATTTAACAAACTGTATGCATAATTAAGTAAGGTGTTTTACGGAAATAAAATAATTTGGAAATTTCGGATGCAAGTCAAATAGCTCACAGAAGTTTTGTGGGAAGTTTTCGGAAATACAGCACTTAGAGCAAAGTGCTGAATTACTACTAGTCATTTATTCCGATATCAGTCTCCTAACTAGGGGAGTCGCATAGTATAAATGCATCAGTCCATTCTAAGTGCAAACACCCTCCCCCCCTCCCCAGGCAGGCTTTGTCTCTTGTTCACCTACACAACGTGGGGCATTTGACACTAAGAGAAGCCCCCGCTGTTGGGCATTTGACTGTCAATGAAATTTTGATGAGCACATATGAAAGGGATTTTCTCCATTTAATTCAGCATAATCACCATGTGGTTTTTTTTGTTTGAAACTGTTTGGTTACATGACATCAGGATTTAGGGTAAATTATGCCCCCCCCCCCCCCCCCGCCAGGTGGGTACTTGAGTAGGTTTTGGGTGGGTGTGTTCTGCCTAGGCCTCCAAAATACAGTTTTAGAAGGATTTTACATTTAAAGTGATACCCATTTTAGAAATGGGCAATTTTTTAATACCCTTTTGTAGATATTTACTAAATTTCAAAACCCAGTCCATGTTTAAAAAGTTACAAAAGGTGAGATATGAAGCCTTTCTTTAGCTCTCATTAATAGGGCTGCAATGATACACCGATGCATCAGTGAACCTCTATATATTTTCCAACAATTAGAATATCGATATTTAAATAAGATATCGCGATGTTACGATACAATAAAATATGCTACATCAACAAATTCAGGAAACCACTGTCTTTCATATTCCTTGTCTAAGCTCAACATTTTAGCCCTTGTTAGGTGATTGTATGTTATGTTATTACTGTGATAAATTTATTATTATGGAAATAAATTATTTAAAAGTAGTGTAAGTTGTTGGTAATTAGTTTTGTCGCACCCAGTATATTTTGTATCATTTATTGTAACATGGCTGTTGTATTGAGGTATGTATCATATCGTGAGGAAATGTATCGTTGCAGCCCTACTTATTAATAGTTAGTGTTTGATAATTGAGGGCAAGCACAAGCAGGGCTGTCATTAAGTTTTGAGTCACCTTTTGCCTTCATCATCACAATCATAACAAACTTGTTGCTTTGTGAGTAAATTATACCAACAAGAGGCCAAGTTCACTTGTTACCCTGAAGTCCTATCAGGTCCTACAGCCCTCAGTAACAGACCTGCACTTGTAAGCATTCAGTAGAACACACTAAAAAGCTAATATCATTACAAGTGTAAAGCCAAGAGTCTAGTCAGAATCTCTGAACCCTAAAAATGCTAGCAGAAGTACAAAATTGGGTCCTTATGCTTTTTTGCTGTGTTCATAACATGTTTTTAATTCTTGTGTTATCTAGAGTGAAATATTAGCATATTTCTTTAACCTTTAAGCCCCAAGAGTGACAAGCAGCTATTCTCCTTGCAGTATCACTGCATGATGAAACATTCAGTCGTTAGAATAAAGGAAATGATCACCTAAGATAAAAAGTCTTGATGTTATGCATATTGATATTGAGAATTAAAGGATTAATAATATTGGATCCCTTAATTGTCAGTATATTGCAAATTATACTGGTCCCAAACAGTGAGGCATTTGACTTTATGACTGGCCCATCGACATGAAGGAGAGAATTTGATCAGATATTTTTTTAAGAGTCAAATGCCTGGGGTTTGCTCAAAGGTGGGGGTGGGGGGAACACTGCTGTGCTATTTTGAAAGAAAATTTAAACATCTTTGTAAATGATTATTCCTTGGTGACTTATCAACTACTAGTTGCACAGCTTTCACAAATTTCCCACTTTGTTGTGTCAATATTTTCAACTGAAGATAGACTCAATACCCTGTTTTATCTGTTCTTCTTGAAATTGAAGTCTTTCAGCTTGGGTTGACCTTGAAAACAAGCATGATTTTTCCTAATGTATGAAATAAACCTTTTAGTAAAAAAATAACTTGTTTTCATATTTGTTTTAAGTTGGTCAGCATATCTGGTGATCTGTTTAAATGAACACAGTTATGCAACTTTTGCAGTAGTTGTGAAAAGAAAGCGTGATAAAAATTCAGGCTTGTACAGGATTCAAAACCAGGATCTTTGCTATACCCGTGCGGTGCTCTAGCGAACTGAGCTCTAGCATTCTCTAATCTCCTCATAACTTGAACAAACATTATTTTTATCAAATTTACAATTATGCATAAATGTAGTGTGTATGACAAATTGATAGCAAATGTGCCTTTTAGTACAGGCAGCTAATACAAAAACAATTTGTTAAGCATTGATTGAAATATTTCGGTTGAAAAATGTCAAAATTACAGATGTTTGTATGCCTGGGTGGCATACAAGGATCTGCAATCACTGCAGATTTTGAATGGATTGTTTGAAGCAAGTTTTGACCCAATTTCTTTCAAACTTGGTACAGTAAGTAAAATTTCATGCACTCTTTCTAGTTAGGACATGTGTTTCTTTAGCGGGTGAGTTTCAGAATTCAAGATGTAAACTACTATGTCAAGGAGGATTGCCCTGTACAGTACATAATAATAATAATAAACAATCATTGGACGAGGTTGAGCAAAATATCGTGATTTGTCAGTGGCAGAGGCAAATAATTGATCTGCGAGACACTGACAAATCACGATATTTTGCGAAATCGAGTTCAATAATTGTTTTATCATTCAACAAGACAATGTGTTTATGCATTTAACCAGCACGCTTGTTTCACAATTATTTATTCCTACGCCAAGTGCGCACTTTCATTCCGTTCAAAACTTTAATATTCTGCACAAAAAATACAAAATTAGTAAATTCCGCTTTCGCTAATAACTAGTTGCTTTAAAACGAATACATCAACTGATTTGCCAAAAACTACAACGTTCAAAAGGAAGATTCACACTTTTTTCTTTAAAATTTTTAGTCAAAAATCGCAGAAGTTCCGCACTTTAATGGCTTACTTGCCGGCGTTTGAGTTTGAGCTCTAAACAGGTGACTCAACCGCGCATGAGCAGAATTATTTGCAGCAAAACAGCTTTGCGCCGTAATGCGCATGAGCAGACAACTATTCGTAGGCAGTTATTTGCAGTGATGTAATGGTCTCTAGGCCAATTAAAACGCCGGATAAAATAACGTGAATGATAACTTTACTTACTTGAAACTTTACTTACATAATAACTTACATAATAATAATAACTTTACTTATTACTTGAAAGTATCTATTCTCAAAAAGTGTATGGTAGTTAAAAAGTAAGTCAGGCTAAATTGAGGTCATAAAAAGTTGTTAAATCATAGATCAGGTTTACAAGTCTTATCTTGGACCCTTTTCACACCCAAAATTAAACCTTGAGTCATAAGAAGTGGTTTCAACTTTTGAGTCTGTGGATGAAATCTTAAAGTGTGGCCATACAGATGAAAGCTTTGACTAGCATTTTAATGTGGTGATGTTTGTTTTCAATATTTTACAAATTAAAATTTGGAAGATTTTCTATTACTTTAATGCTGAGAGTGAAAAGGTTACATTTGTTATGAACTGTTCAAATGTACCTGTAGACTAGTTTATTCCCTTAGTTGGCCTCAAAGATGACAAACAGGGGGGTAGCCACGATTTTTCCAGAGGTATGCACAATTTTCCAAATTCCCCCCCTCCACCCCCAACTCAAGTCCAGATTTTTTTTCGCCAGCCTTGTCATCACTATGGTGAAGTTATGTTTTAAGTGTAAACGTTCTTACTTGATATGAAATGACAACTAAGTTGTAAACTTCTTTGTAAGTTGCTTTTTGCGATCATTGAAGCGCTCCAATCGCTTACTGTTAATAAAGCGAACATGTTGGCGGTATTCACAAATGAGTGACTTGTTCACCACTGTGTGCCATATAGTTTTTGACTGGCATTGTTTGCTATGGCTATAAGAGATCATAAAAGGCTATAAAGGCAAAAAACGAAGTGATCACAATGCGTAATGTCTCTTTACCATCCCGCTTGCTTTCTGCTTCCTCCCCTCACCCTTTTTTGGACCATTGACGGTCCACCAATGAATCACGTTGCTTCTCCTTGGAAACCGACATTTGGGTGTGCAAAAATGCCGTCCGTTGTTTTATAAACAACATTTCAAAGAATCAAGTGGAGAAAAATGACTCGAGGCAAATTGTGTTTTTTAAAATAATTTTCCTTTATTTACTTGCTTTTTATTTATTTATTTTAGTTTTAATTTTCCACTTTTTCGGGTACGCACATCCGTCCGTGCGTACAGGTAGCTACGCCCCTGACAAACTGCTATCGAGATAGGATATGGCTTTCACGATATTCTGCCTTGTAGTTACAATTTTACCATTAATTTTGCTGTCTTTTATAAACAGGGTAGCTTTTTTTGGAGAACGGTTTCGAGTTTACTAAAAACAAATGTCCCAAATATGTAGAACTTTACTACTTTGCATAATAATCTGTTGTTATCGGCTCTGTCATTGGCAAAAGGCAAAATCATGTTTCAAGAATGTTGCCAGTGCTGTGGAATAAATTACAACTGCAAGGTCAAAGCAGAAGCAGTATTCACAAGAAGAATAAGAACTAAGTTGATCACTGCCATATTGATTTCATTATTCGTTTATGTCAGTAATCCGCTCTGTAAATGAGGAATGAAATATTCAATATCATAATCTACTACTTGAACTTAATTGGATTAATAAATGTGCAACAGCCGTGGCTTGTTGGAATTTGACAGGTTTCCTGATTTGCATAACCTGTCACTCAATAGTAATCTACGTTGTTTAATTTTCCTACTGTTTTCTCAATGCGGTCAACTCAATCCTTTCAATACTGTCAGATTTCTTTTTTTTTCTTGTTCTTATTGAAAAAGCTGGTAGCAGAGAGAAGAGAGCAGAAACATTCTGAGCCAGATGATCATTGGAAGGTAGTTCAGGAAACCTGTCAAATTCTCATGTGCCTGGCATATGTTGTGCCAATGAACACTCAGGAGTCAGCAACTGGATTGAGTCTCATTTTAAATATTCTATTCCTTATTTAAAGAGTGGATTATTGAAAGGGATATTAAATTAATATTGCAATAATCAACACTTTTTAAACTTTTTTGAGGGACCGCTATTCCTGTTTGGACTGTAACTACTTATTAATAACTAGAGTGGGAAAATCATACTTTTGTCCTCAAATGGGTCAGGTTAATGGACCCAGCGACTTTTCCCTGCCCAAGCTTCATTCAAGTACTCCCCTCCCCCAGGGCATGAACATGCAAACAATACTGTTGAACCTCTACAAGTACAAATTTATGGACACTGAAGGGGCAGGGATGACTGTCCATATTGTGGAGGTATAGTTTATATGAATTTTGGTCTCATTTGGACTAAGCCAACTGTCACTTATAGGAAGGTGTACGTATTACGTCCATAAAGTAGGAGCACCCAGCAGATCTGTTTGGAAGGCATTAACTGCCTCAGAAATTTGATCAATCATAATTGACAACTGTAGTGTTCTATGGGGAAATGTCATCTCAGCTCAAAGGTCAGCTATTATTTTGGTTAAGCCAACAGTACCTTGGAAATTTGGGGAATAAGTTTCTGTTACCTAATTTTCTGCAACTTAAATTTTCTGCTACCTGTAAATAATACAAACAGCTTAACCCGCCTTAGCTTGCACAAATATCCCTTTAAAAGGCCTTGAAACAATCTGAGAAAACAGGAAACGACATTTGAAGTATTTGCCTAAATTTTCTTGTGGTGCTTCTGATAAAGATAGGTTTAACTAACGATATGTTCATTTTTTTATCTTAATACAGCTCAAGGAGAAATAGATTACAACAAAGTCCACCAGCTGTGTTGGAAAATCGTGGAGCAGAAGTTTCTAAAATCTTCAGATCACAAATTAGATGAAGATGCAGCTTTTAAGCAGTTTCTTATTTTTAATATTTTGGATCTTGAAGAAACTTCAAAAGTGGAGAAGGAAGAAATTGGCATAATTTTGGAGAAGTTTGTCCATGCAATGGGAAGGGTTTGGGATCCAAAGCCTTTGCGGGAGTTTTGCAAAGGAGAAGTGATGACTTTCTGGCAGTACCTACAGTGCCTAGAAGAAAAATATATTTCTGAAAATAATAAAAGGTAAGGTAGTGAAAACATTGTGTATGTTGTTGGAATAATTACGTATCCTTGAGTTCCTGAGAAAAAGAATCGGTCTGTATGTAGTCAACTCTCGCCTTGCGGACACCTTGCTATTACGGACACCCCGTTATTATGAACAGAAGCTGAAGTCCCGGGGAATAAGAATTACTAAAAATTACACCCGTTATTATGGACTCTCTGTTATGGACACCAAATCGTGGTCCCGATGGTGTCCGCTATAATGAGAGTTGACTGTACTATGCAATATGGACTACAGACTACGGGTTAGGAATGCAGACTACAGACTGTGGATTACATCTAGTTCCAGACTGCAGAATGGAGACTGCAGACTCTGATTACTAACTGTAGAATTTGGACAGCAGACTGCAGTCAGCCTACATATGGACTGACCCTAGGCTGGGTACTTAACACTTAGCCTAATTATGTAGGACTAGATTAAGGCTGCATAAAACATGCCTAGATTATATTAGTTGTTTGAGGCCTAGATTAAGTGTACCAGGGCAGCATGGAACCTCCATCTAAGTGTATTGTTAGGTTATGTGTATTCTACCCAAATGAGATGTACATTGGGCATGTTAGTCTTAAATTAGACTGGGTTTAAAGCAGCTTAGGTTAGGTGTACTACATTGTAGGCCTAGATTAGACCTATTTGAGTACCTAGAATAAGGGTAGTCTGCAGTCTGCAGTCTGCAAATGTTGTGCACACACCAGAGCATACCTCCTTAACACACTTTGGTTTGAAGGCAGTTGAATGACCTGGCCATGAGAAAAAAAAGTTGTTGAACTATGACAAGGCCACATTTGACTACAATCCATTTACGAATTGATCTGTAAAGTTCAAAACGTGTGAATAGGATTGTCAAGTTGCTTAACCACAGCCTTTTCCCCAGTTTTCCTGGCAACTGTGCAGTCAAATCTTCATGATGGGTAGCCTGCATAGCTGGCGTAAACCAGGAAGGGAAAGAGGAGAAAAATGGGGCTCTGGGTGTCCCTAGCCCCCAGTCCCCCATTTTTCTCCTGCGTTCTTGCTCTGGGCTTCCGCTTCCCCGTTTACGCCTGCCACGCAGGCTATGTGATGGGACCCATTGAGTTGCCTCCATGCCACTTCTATCACAAAGTGCATAGTTGAAATGAGTCTGGCTCAATGAATGGAATTGGAAAATTCACTTTTTGTCAATTTCGAATTGTTAGTGTGGTAGATGAAGCCCTGGAGGAGGTTGTGGATCATTTGTTGAATGAAGTTGTCAAACAGGGCTACCTGGTCAAGAAAGGCCATAAAATGAAGTCAATGAAGGAAAGATGGTTTGTGCTAAAACCCACCAACCTCACCTACTTTACAAACCGCACGTGCTCAGAGCAAAAAGGGGTGATTACAATCAAAAAGTCAAGCTCTGTGGCAAGTGTTGCGGCAAAGGGAAAGTACAGGTTCAGTGTGAAATGTGGAGAAACTGAAAGACTTTATGAAATGGAAACCAAAGATCAGAAATCCAGGCTGGAGTGGATTGCATGTATCCAAGCAGCAATAGGTATGATAGACTAAAAGCAGTCATTATTTTTATTCATTTATTTATTTATTTAACTTTCAAACTAGACAATGGAGTGTGCAATTGAGAAATAACATGGCACAAACAGCAAGCGGCGAGCTACAAGTCACATGTGCATAAATAATTTTTTAATTTTCTGTTGGGCTTGCACCCTTATGAGTGTTGAGAATCTCTCCTCTCCGTATTCTCAGTCGGTGAAGAGTTAATTGACAATTTTTCAAAGTAATACCTCTAGAGGTCGGCGTGTTTTGCGTGGAAACTGAAGTTGAAAATAATAACCCATGCTACTATTTGCTAGCGGAAAGGTTTCATGAAGTTCTTTTACTTTCCACGTCTAGTAAATTACCTACTAAGAAACAGGTTGATTAGCTATGTCTGGAAAACGGACATTGATTTTCACCTTTCTTGTGATAAATAAATAGCTTTTTGTTTAACAAATGTACCAGTATTGTATTCAGCTGTAATTTTAAGGTGAATTTGAGCAATTACCTGTTAAGTTTAGGAACTTTTCATGATATTTATAGGATGTTAGTGGTTTGGCTTATATAGCAAATCAGAACAGAAGATAAATCTTCTGATTGGCCAATTTCCAGTTGGCCTTGATAATATTCTCAAAAGAATTTCATGTATTCTTGTAACCAATCTGCGGTGATTTTGTCTACAGACTCGTCAGATGGTCCGTCACCGCAGAAAAAAGAACGACTTCAACGTCGGCTAGACAGAATTGAAAAAAGGCAACAAATTTTGGAAGCTGAAAGGAAAAAGAAAGAGCAAGAAAATCTTCTGCTGGAACAAAAAGAGGTAACCTTAACTATGTTTGGTTTGTCAGCAGCATAGAACTACCAACAGAAGATTCTGGGTCTTCGATGGGTGTAGAACCATAATTTTTTGTAGTCCTATGTAGTGGAGGGGGACGGGGGGGGGAGACCTGGAGAAAGGGGGCGGGAGGTGTACGGGAGGCGGGAGAAGATGGGGCGGGAAGTGGGAGAGAAAGGGGAAAATTATGCAACATTGCACAATATTTTGCTATTGAAAAAATGCAAAGAGGCAAGACCCAATAAATACAGGGCGGGAACCGGGATTAAAGGGTACGGGAAGCGGAGGCTTAAACACCCCTTTCCCCACCACTATGTACTTTTGTCATAATATAAGCATGCTCCACGTTTGCCTCTTTCGTTTTCTTTTGTTCTGTGATTTCTTTGTGTTTCTCTTCATCTTCTCTTTCTCTTTGGCGTTTTTTACATTACTGATCATACCATACCAGTGTGAGAGGCGTATCTCATGTACAAAACTTGTAAATAACCTAACTCACCGCGAGTCTTTCACTCTATCTGTGTGTAATTATAGTGAAACGCTAAATTTTGGCGTGCTCCCATTGGTCAAAATCGATCACGTGACGCGATAGTGTCTCTCTTCAGCAGGCGACTATCAGCGCATAGTGCCCGTTTATGGCAATTTTCGCTCGAAATTTAGCGTTGTACAATAAAAACAATAGAGTCCTTCTGTCTCAGACCCTATGTGTAATAGGTTCCCTCGGAAAATTGATGTTCAAACTTCATATAAGCCCACGAACTACGTTGTCAGGCTAATATTTGTTGTGAACGTCAAAGTTCCTCGGGCAACGTATTACACAGGGCGGGAAAAGGTTGGGCGATGAAACGAGCAGTCCGCTCTTCAAGCGATGTGTGATGCGGAGAAGGACTGGCACGAGCGCTCTTTCCGCGCTTCCGGTGCGTTTGGTGGCCGGCAAAATTTACCTTTCAACAAACCGGAAATCTCATTTTCTTTCTTTATTTTTCAGCCAGCCGTGCACTATGATTAAAACGTTTTTCCACAGTCCTGGCTCACAGCTTAAAATCCTTATGTCTGCGTGGACATTAGTCAATCTTTTTCACAGTAAGTTCCCGAAAAATGCGCTCAATTTGAGAGTGTCGAATGCTTGCTCTTGCCGCAAAACATGACATGGTTGTCTTTCCTCGTCTCTTTTAAAAAAGTTCCAAATTACTCCACCCTAAATCTTACATATATTAAAGGCCGATAAATTTTACATGACATAATAAAAAATTAGCTGGAGATATTTGGAGATAGTGGGGTTTTGTAACTTTAAACTTTGCCTCCTTGCAACGCGCCATGGCGATGATTCGTCGCAACGCCACAAACTGTATGTAGACAAATTAAAAGTGAAATTAAATTTGCAGATTTCTCCTCCCTTTATCTCACAAAAACAAAGCAAAGAAAACCGTCTAAACTGAGGAGCAATTTTATATGTAGTGCCTAAAGAAACAGACAAGCATAGGAGAGGTTTTGGGGGAAAAAGAAGAAGAAGCGCGGTGTTAATGTTGATTTGATTTAATTAATTAACTAGGGACGTGTCATGATTAACCTTGCACGAGCTGCACGAATTATAAATACGCGTCATGCCACGCGTCATACAAACGCCATTTTCCATCTTTTTACTTTGCTCTGCTCGTTTTAAGACAGTTTTTTAGCATCGATTAAGGGGGAAAAGACAAAGAAAAGATAACCCAAAGTTAACGTTTTTCGGAAACTATTAATAGATTATTAGGATTTTGAATTTGGATCTTTGAATTTTGAATTTTGGTCTAGCACCCAATTCGATCCCAGTCCACTGCATCACACCTTTTTGCTCGGACACGCTCGTTTCATCGCCCAACCTTTTTCCGCCCTGGTATTACACGATAGTGCCTTCGACAGAAGAGCGCTATTGTTTAAATAGGGAGCTTACGCAAACACGACGGCGACGGCTAACGAGAACATCACAAAACAAAAGCTTTAATTAGCAAAAGAATAACTCTGCAAGTGCTTTATGCTTTTTGGTACATTTCTTTGCCGTCCTGTGCTCAACTACAACGTGAAATGACCAAATTCAAAATTTGGTGTAGAACGTGAACACACGACGGTGAATTTTTGTTTTTCTCCCTGAACTGTAACGCCGTCCTTACAAATTCAGTTCCTAGATAGTTCGGCTACGTTAGAAGATTGAACGAGTAGGAATAAACGCGAAAAGTTTGAAAGATTGTGAAAGTCATTTTAAAGCGACGTTTTTTTTTACGTTGCCGTCGTGTTTGCGTAAGCTCCCTAATACGGGCAAACAGACCGGTTTTCCATCCAGACGATTCATTTGCGTAGTTCATCTTGACACATTAATTAAAGCAGATACTTCTTCTGGACGGATATAATCCGTCTGTTTGCCAAGACGGATTATCAGACAAACAAATGCAAAATGCTTTTTCAAGGTTTTCTCCCAGACCGAGTATCCGTCTCTTTTATGAAATTGAGCCATTGTTACTTATTCCAAGCAGTATGCACAACGCATGTCATGTATGACACGAATAAATTTGTCATCTTTCTACAGTTGACTCCCGATAACTCGAACCTTGAAGGGAAATCAAAAAAGGTTCGAGTTTTATCGGGGGATGGGATTTCTGCTGACACTACTTATCACATGACACAATTTGACACATTTTGCGTATTAAAACACCAGGAAACTAAAGAAAGCTACACAAAGGACACAGTAGACACTTCAAAACTGCAATGCTGCTCAATTTTTCGAAAACTGGTTGAAAATAGATTCGGTGCTATTTAGTGTGTTTTGTCTCATTACATTTTGGCAAACGAGGTTCGAGTTATCGAGGGTAAAATTATAAAGAAAATGGCCTGAAGGGAATAGGAATTCACTTCGATCAAGCGGGAGGTTCGAGTTATTGAGAGTAAAATTACAGTAAATGTATGGAGCAAATCCAGGGGAAATCAATTTTGATTCGAGTTTGCGCGAGCGTCGAGTTACCAAGGGTTCGAGTTACTGGGAGTCAGCCGTATACGATTTACGATTTGCATTTCTTTGTTGTTCAGGAGCTTTCAAGGCTCAAAGAACTTTATCAACAAGCCGAGGTACAGGCGGCAGTTGACGCAGCCCTGTTGCAGGAAGAGATCATTAAAAGGGAAGAGCTGGAGAGGCTGCAGGCGGAACTACAACAACTTTTGGAGACTGAAAGACGAGCGAAGGAAGAAGAGGAAAAAGTGCGTGCTAAACAGGAAAAACTGCTCGAGGAGGAGAAAAAGAGGATGGAAGAAATGGAGAGGCTGAGGCAGGAACAGGAGAGGCGGCTTGAAGACGAGATGAGGATGAGAGAGGATTTAGAAGAGCAGCATAAACAAAAAGAAAAGTTGCTTGAGGAGGTAAGTTTGATATGACATGATGTTTATTTGCTGTTTTACTCCTAAGAATGCTCAATTTGTAAACTCGAGAAAACTTAACCCTTTCACTTTCAGACGCTATTATATGGAGACATGTATTGTTGTTCTAACTTTTTAACCTGTGGACGAAATCCTATGGTGTGACCATTCAAATGAAATCTCTATGGCAGTACTTTCCATAGTACTATTTGTTTTGCAGTATTTGGAAAAAAAATGTGAAATTTGGGATTTTTCTTGAATTTTTACTTTGTCCACTACTAAGAGTGAAAGGGTTAAAGTGTGGTTTTTAATAAATGTTGAAAAACAAGAAAATACAGCTTAGTGGTAGTTCCATGAGAAAGGTCACACTACAGAACCATCTTGCACTGGGAAAGATACCACGAGAAAGTATTGCCCAGGCCCTAGTTGTTCAAAGAGTGGATAACTCTATCCAACAGATAAATCACTATCCAGTGGATAGTGTACTTTGTTTTGTTAACATTTATCCACTGCATAACGATTTATCCGGTGGATAGCGTTATCCACCCTTTCAACAACCAGGCCCAGCAGTTTTCATTTGAGTTCTCACACTTAATGGTTTAATCCACAGACTAAAAATTAGAATCACCTCGACACGTCTTCTTCTAAGGGTCCTTCATGCCTTTAACCCTTCAAGCCTTAAGAGTGATCAGCATCAAATTTCTCCTGATCATATCAGTGTATTATAACACAAACAGGTCATGCGAGTTTAGCAAATGATCACCAAAGATTACTTGTCTCGATGTTTGAAAAAGTTCTCCCAATTAGTAATCAATAAAATCTATGGAGACCAGTGAGGAGAATTTGTACAATGATGTTGGGGCTTAAAGGGTTAGGATCAAAGGACTGCTTGTTGTAAGCTCTGGACGCATGATGGTCCTACGGCTTACACATTGGTTGCCGAGTTAGTGAGGCGTTGTCGATCAATACCTCCGTGTTCAGGTTCCTCTTCGATCGACCATTTCACTGTTAACTAAATGTCTAATATTACGTTCTGTTTTTAGCCTGTTCCAGGGCAAGAACGTCATGCTAGCCCACATATAAGGCACTAATAACATTACAATCCTATATGAATATATACACCAACTGATTAACGCACCTACCTCCACTAACACACATTTTCCTTCACTTGTACTCACTTTCCTTCATTTGTACTCACTTTCCTCCATTTGTACTCACTTCCCTTCACTTGTACTCACTTACCTTCACATTAGTGCCTTATATGTGGGCTAGCATGACGTTCTAGGCCTATATGTGGGCTACTATGACGTTCTGGCCTGTTCCAGGCTCTCAGATGGTAGGGACGGCACGAAAATTAGAAAGGAACGCGAAAATAAGACGCGCGGGGTCTGGAGAAAAGGGCTCCCCAGCCCCCTACGCGGTTTTCGCCTCCCTTTCTAAATTTATGCTTTCCCCACTATCTCGGAGCCTGGAACAGGCTAACTGGTGACAAGCTTTCGGGCATGTTGACCGACGAGAATCCATTCTGCACTTGATAGACTCTCATAAGGTACGCTCAATTAATTTCAATGAAAACACAAGTCAGCTATATTCTAATAGTTGGTTTAAAGACGGCATGTCAAATTTGAAATTATCTTGCAGAGCTGCAAAAACTGTCGGTCATCGGACAATGTACGACTAAAATGGCCCTATGTCAGGGGAAATCTTAACTTTGGTCGGACATTATGTTCAGACAATTTACCAAATAATAAGTAAATAATGATAAAAAATAATTATTCCACTTCCACTTAAACATAATAATTAAAAAAACGTCCGACCTCATTTCTGTTTTGTCCGACCAAAACGGAGACTTGGTCGGACATATGTCCTTTCAAGAAAGAAAAATTATTTGCCGCCCTGTCTTGTTTAAAATAGGAACGCATGATGCTTAAGCAACTTGAAAAGGAGAGACTTGAGGCTGAGCGAGCGATGAAAGAAGCTGAGGACAAGCTTGCTGCAGCAGAGGAAGCTTCCAAGAGGGCTGCAGAGGAAGCAAAAAAGAAAGCAAGAGAAATAAAGACTGCTGTTGGGTTGGCACGTACTATTGGCCCTCATGTGCCATCGTGGGTGACCCATAGGGGACCGGGGGCCTTCTGTCCTACTGACTTCTCAAAGAAAACCGCTGAGGCAAAGTCTGGACACAGTACGGCTGAGGAAGATGAAAAGACGAATAGAGAAGATACGCCTGCTGAACCAAGTCAAGAAAAAACAACCGCTGAACCGAGTCAGGAATCGAGTCAAGAAAATATGCCTGCTGAACTGAGTCAAGAAAATGCGACCACTGAACCGAGTCAGGAACCGACTCAAGAAAATACGACCGCTGAACCGAGTCAAGAAAATACGACTGATGAAACAAGTCAAGAACAAACGACTGCAGAACAAAATAACGAAAATAGTACTGCTGAAAAGAGTCAAGAAGATACTACTGTAGGGGAAAAGGAAGACACATAATGAATACTGTGAGGGTAACTCATTTGTTATGTAAGCAGCTCTGGGATATGAGTAATCCCGCTCTCTGATTGGCTCCTACTAATAAGCTATCAGCTCATACCCCGCGAGTAGAGAAAATGTGCTCTATAGACGGCGAAAACATGTTTCTTTTAATTATGAAAGTTTCTTTTGGTAAGTTAAAACATTTCTCATAATCCAGGGTTTCTTTTTAATTACTCAATTATTCAGAAAAAAAACAACAACAACAAAAACAAAAACAAAAGGGGGTATCATAAAGAGGCGATATTCCCCCTTTTGTCGTTCGTGAACTCAAGCCAACTTGGTGCTGATGCCTCGTTGGTTATGAGCTCATGTACGGCTCGATTTCTTAAGAGTGGCAGGAGCCTATTAGCCGGAGCGTACACGTTCCATACTACGTCTGTGAAAGGGCATTTTCTCAAGTTGGGATATTTTTAAATGACTCGAAAGCTTCCGAAAATTTCCGAAGATGACCCAAAGGCTTCCGAGGATTTCCAAAGATGATTCGAAGTCTTCATAAAATGACCTTAAGGCCAACAAAATTTCCGAAGATGACCCGATGGTTTACGAAGATTTCCAAAGATAACACGAAGACTTACTGAAGATTATCTTAGAATAAACCAACTTGAGAAAACGGTGTTGCTCGAATACATGGGAGTTGGATGTTGCGTGTAATTGGCTCCTGAGAGTGATCAATACAACAGAACTGTCCGAGAGTCGCGGAATCTGAAAATGCAGTGACTATTCTACACTCAGTTGATGCAGTAACACAGAAGGTAGACACTTTATGACATCGTATACTATAAGGAAGGTTATCTCTTTGTTGAGGTTAAGGACACAGCTCAAGTTAAGGTTTGCGGCAGCTGCCATTGGTGATGTATGTAATGAATAGGCTCTTTGCATAACTGTGTCACGTGACCTTGTCAATCGTAATAAATGGCCGTGGCTCAAAATAGATGGCTGAAATGGAAAGGGCATCATGAAATAAGTAGGATTCCAATTTTGAGGCCACTAAAGTTTAAGTGCAAGATTTTAAGACAATTTGAAAGTTTGAAAAATTATAAAGGATTTGTATGCTGGATGGCAAAGCTTGCCACCCAGTAGCTTTTTCCTTATAAGTCTTGGTAATTTTTTGAATATTAAAATAATCGTAAAATGTCGCACCTTAACGTCAGTATCCTCAAAATTGAAAATCTTACTAATGCTCTTACCATTTTTTGTGATTGACGAGGTCACGTGACACAGTTATGCAAAGGGCCTATTCTGCCCAGAAAGCTGTTGTTATGGGTTCGACTTAACTTACAAAAATAATGCAACAAATAAGCGATCCTCGGTTCATGTATGACAAAATAAGCCTCACTGTATCTAAAGAGTGCAGAAAACCACAGACACTTCCAATCAGAAAAGTCTAAACACTAGACTTATTTCTCAATGATTCATTATGTTACGAAAGAAAACTAATCGGATGCGAGATCGATTGTGCACCACCCTTTGTGGTAAATATAAATTTGGTTTAAGTTATAAGTTACGCGCATTCTGGTTTAGCTTTCAAGATTCACCAATACTGTTTCAGTACTGTTTCAAGATACCATCCAAGAATGTATGTAGGTGATGTGCACGTGACATATGCGTCCAATGATATAAATGTCATAGAAGAAGCGTTAAAATCTTTCTTTAGGTGGTAGATAGCATTTATCAAATAACATTATTTATTTGTCGGAAATATCGTAGTTGACGGTGAAGTCTACTATTAATTTTGTAGACACTTAGAAGTTACAAACTAGTAACAAATTAAAAAAAGCAACAACTAGTAATTAATGAAAAATTGGCATTCCTAAAAGCCGTTGACAATTTTTATTTACTCTTTAATAAGTTTGTACTATTTAAATAACACGCGGTACATTAGACATTACATGGATAACACTTACTGAAGCTTTGAAGTTTATGTACTATCAGATCGGGGCAAAAACTGAGTACTTTTTTAGAGCCCCATCTCACTCGTCAATGGTGTACAATCAAGTAGCCACTGCAAAATCGCTTGGCGTTTGTGGTAACGAAAATCCCTTGGAACATTTACATTGACTCTGCTATGAGCTCTGCTAGGAGCCTTGTAGCGAACGAACCATCTCAACACCCATCACTTTCTTTAAAGCTCTAGTACAGCCATACTTTGACAAATTTGTGTGGGGCAACTGCAACCCTCCTTATTTCAAAGAAATTAGATCAAAATCGTACTGAATATTTTCCATTGTACCAGTTTATGAAAGCACCTTGGTTGTAGCTGTATGGTACTTTCGTACAGCTTGCCTTCTTATCTGCGGCAATCAGAATATCCAAACGATTTTGCTAACAAATAATTACCATAAAAACGTTAAAATACAGCATTCATGTAAAGTAGGTGTTATTTTCATAAATTTCTTGTATCTTTTGTAAGTATATGTATTTTTTAAATTTGTAATCAAATATTTAGACATTTGTCATGTTCTTTTTGTAACTGATGTGTCAAAAATAAAGTCTAGATCTTGTCTTGTTTTCGTATCTATTTGACTAGACTGCGTTCAAGTCACATCAGGACACCAACTCGGCGCCACAATTGCTGGTTTTTGTGTGACGTCATCAAAATTCAGCTGCTCTTTAAAACAATAGGGAGATGAAAAGTTTCATGCCGCTGCATTTCTTCGTTTTACAAAAAAAAAAACAAAAACAAAAAAAACCGTTTGAAATTTGATTAGTTTCGTGGCCGCACTCAAGACACAGGAATTCTCAAAATTTGATAAAATCGAAAATGCAAAAATGTCATCTCTGTAAGTGTGAATAGAAACTAGGAAAGTTGATTTCATTGGCTGCCTCATTTCGTATACTGACTTTTATAGCCGCCATATTGGTGCCCCAAAGAGAGACATTAACATGGCGGACGCATACTGTGTCTTGGAATTTTCTGAAAATTATTTTATCGATAACTTTGTTCTGAAGAGTACTATAGACCCAACAACTGTTGATGTTGTTTGCTTTTACCTACCGTTTAACACTTTCTTTTATTCCCATAAATTTACGTAGCTGCTGGTCATGTGAGTAAAAACGCTCTTAAGGGAACTTTGCTGTAAGAGGGCGTTGCTGTATTGACAGTAACGCTGGGGAAAACTCACATAAAAAGATTTCACGTTTTTACACGAATTTCTTTGAGATTATAAGACTGCTTTATCCCCTGGGGGAATACTCCCTACAGCAGGATATGCGGGGAGGCTCACCTGAAAGGGGTGCCATTTTTGAAAGGATAAGGGTTTGAACCACGGGGTGGGCTAGTTTTCTTTTTATGCCCAGTTCAAGATGGTGGACATTTGCGTTTGCCATTATATTGAACAACCTATTACGTTTCCAGGTTCATTAAGCGTCAAACATTTGAGACTAAGCACTGTTCTACTGTTTGGGCTTCAGCAATAGGTCGCAATTTAGTTTAGACAAACATTTGGTTGATTATTATTAGAAAACGATGTTACAGCTAGTTCGAGAATTTGGCATTTCGGCAGTGTTAGCTTAGAGAAGCAGCAGAAAAGTGGTTTAAATTCAACCAATTTTTGAATTGTTTAAACATGTGTTTTCTTTTTTTCTGCTAAAGACGTTCATTGGCCGCTCTCCACAAAACCTTGCGCTTTGTAATTTCATGGTGCTGTGGTGCATAGAACGGTTCTACTTAGGGCCGATTTAGACGGTACAATTTTTCCTTACGACTGTAGTATGCGACTTGCTCACGTCACTTCTACAACAGGAATCGTGTCGTCTAAATCAGACGACAGACAGTTGCACACAACACGAAAAATGTCGTAGGATTTTGAAACATGTTTTAAAACCCTACGACAGTCGTAGCCACAATCAAAATGTTATAATGACGAGTTGTCTAAGATTTTTGCTTGAAGGGAGCAGCGCGCGCTACAAAAGTCGCATACGACAGTCGTAAGCAAAAGTCGTACCGTGTAAGTCAACCCTAGGAAATATACCAAAATGCAAAACACACAAACAGAACAATTTTTCTTCCCATCAACTTTGCGGTGTACGATTTTTATAAACTAAATTCGATTTTGAGACGACATTACGGCTTTATAATAACGGCTAGTTGGGAGAAAATATATTCCGTACTGGGCGGAGTCGCGAAGCGACGAAGCCCAATACGGAATTACGATGGAATTAGGAAGCCCAATACGATGAACTACATTGTAATAAAGGTTTTTCCAACTATGTTTTAAATCTTTTTGTGGCCTCGAAATAAAATATATAAGCCATGATTTATGGGGCTAAAACTTGCTTTGTGGAATAGCAAACATGGTAAACCCAAAAGCTCCACTGTCCACATCATTGCACTGACCTCGCCAAGTCACCACACACGTCATTCCAGAATCCGCGCACTTTCAATGTCCTCGCCGTTCTATCGTCCACGCCATTCCTATTATTTAGCGGATCATTTGCGTTCCGGTGACGGGGATCATTTGCGGTCCAATTTGGGGATCAATTGCAGTCGGGGATCATTTGCGGTCTCGGGATCATTTGCGGCGCTGTACATTTTTGCGCGGTTTATGACTATGTGAAAAAAGCAGATCTTAGCAAGGGCTGTCAGAATCCAGAAAGAAAATTGGGGGGGGGGGGGGGGGATAACCACATATTTTTTAGAAATAATTAAACTTAAATTTAGAAAGAAATTGCCATACATTCTTTGTATTTTAACGCTTTTTAGAATTACGGTTGCTTAATTATCTCTGAAAAATACGTGGTTCCCCAATTTTTCTTTTCAGATTCCAACAACCCTTGCTAAGATCTGCTTTGACCCCATACGCATAACCTTTGCACTGTATTAGGAGCCCGAAGTAACCACTCGAACTGTTCGGTAATCGAACTCAATCGAACCCAATCGAACTTAACCCTTTACCGTCAGCGTTTTTCCCTTAGAAAAACGCATTTTTTACCGCTAAAGCGGTTTTTGAAGTGCTATGGTGCCAAATGCCACTAAACTTTGCTACAAAAGCGTTTTCTTACATTTTAGCTCAATTTTGAGCCAGCTTCTGTTGAAAATTGTACATTATTTTGGTTTCACGCATGCGCATAAGCCAAAATTTGGATTTTTTTTTTTTTTTGCTGATTCATTTCTAATTTTTTCTCGCTTCTTTTGCTTTCCTTTTTCTCTCCCTTTCTTTTCTCTTTATCTTCTACCCCTTATCACCTTTCTATCCACTGGAAAAGTTTTGGCCTCAGTCCTTCTAAAAACCTGGAAATGGAACATTGATCAACTAGGTGACTTGGCCTATTTTACCACCAACTTTGCAGCCAAAACTGGACACGTTTTTCTGGTATAGCTCTGCCAGGATTTGGTCGATATTCAAAATGGACACACGTATGGATGGATCTGTCCTTGCTGTGCTAGCTGCTTATCAAAACAATCTGGTGACGTCAAAAATGATGACGTCACAAGTGGCTGAATGGTTCCCGACTTCGACGTCGGGAAAATACAACTCTTGACGGAAAAGAGTTAAGCGAACGATTGGGTTCGATTAGTTCGATAATCGAACACAATCGAACCCCCAAAAATGTGTGAGAGAGTTCGATTGCGTTCGATTTTCGAACTAATCGAACCCAATCGAACCTAATCGAACACAATGGAAAAATCTAATTTTCACCCCGAATACCACCAGTTTTTTGAACAATCTGTTTTAGCATTAGCTACGAATAAATAATTAACAAGAAATACTTTTATTGAAACTACCTTTGGACATGGAAAATACATTGATTTTACAAATGAAAGTATAAAACGACTGTAAAAATCGCACGCTTTAACCCATGCAAGCAAAATACAATAAACTGGAACAAAGCTACAAAAAACGATTGCGATAAGATACGGGAACTTAATTGCAAAAAACCCGGCCTTGAAAGCAAGAAGTGGAAGAACGTGGAAGAAGAAGTTTAAATCAAATTGGAATACAAAACACGTTAAAAGAAACCGACGACTAATGGATGGCAGCCGGAGGGATGACTTGTGAACTTTATTTACACCGGGATTTACAGTAATAAAATTGACAAAAGCAATTTCCTTTCAGTTTGGAGTTTACTTATTCGTTATTCTGGGAATTACACGCTTGTGACTCTTTTCACACTGCATACTCCCATTTCAGTCGAACGCAATGCAACCGTGAGTCCACATCCGACCGTTTTTATTTCCTTTCAACCATTATCGACCATTATCCAGACACAATTCGAACGCAATCGAACCTAATCGAACTCAATCGAACTTATCGAGCCCAATCGAACGCAATCGAACATTCGATTGGGTCCGATTGCTCAAATTTTTTTGTGAGAGTTCGATTGTGTTCGATTACCGAACGTAATCGAACCCAATCACGTGATTGGGTTCGATTAAGTTCGATTGAGTTCGATTAATCGAACGTTCGATTTAGTTCGAGTGGTTACTTCGGGATTAGGAGGCACCGTCCTTTAAACAGGGCGACATTGCTTTTAAAATCTTGCAAGCTTTGACAAAACCTAAACAACAACTTCTTCTTCTTCTTCTTCTTCTTCTTCTTCTTCTTCTCTTTCGTTCCCGACACTTGATACCTCCCCCCCCCCCCCCCCGTGTGGGAACGAGATTGTATAATCACGCGAAGTATTCTAACTGATTGATGGCTACCAATGACAAGCCGACAAAAATTGATTAACACTTTAAAATTCGACAACTCATGATGACGATAGTAATGTCAAAGCTTTGCACGTAAACCAATTTTCTAATAATAGCATCTGCTGTTTTTAAAGGCAGGTTCTTTATACAATGCACGAGGCCGGTTAAGTGAGATGCTTTTAACTCAGTGGTAATTGAATAATTCGTTTGCCGCTGGCTTTGAATTTTTTAATCCTTAATCAAAATAAATGGTCCCTCAAGTCAAACCCAGGTCAAATTATCATTCAAGCGAAGGCTATTTTAAGCAATACTTTCTGTGATGCTGCCAAAAGAGGCTACTAGAAAGTATTACGTAACGAAAACAACGCTTACATAAACTGTACTGGCGCCTTTTGTGACAGATCTCTTGTTGAAATAAACCTGCCGGACGACACTGTTGTGACACTACTTGCGATGGAGTATTACTACTCCCCCCGTGCATGGATAGGATTACACTCTATCACTGACAGTCTATGTTATCTTTTATAAAAAGTGAAGTGATGCAAAATATTTTCTTGTAAAATATTTCCATCGCTTTAATAACGCACATAGGAAATTACAAATTCGCTAAAAGGCCACCTACAGCCATTGTGTCACAAAGAGGGCTCACGGTTTAAATTTTCTTCCATTTTATCTCAAACGCCTGAGTCTAAATGACGGATTGGTGCGGTATAAAAGTTCGTTATTTTTTGTTCAGATAAATTTATACTGCCCTCGTTTGCATTGAAGATGACAACTCTAGCTGCCCACGCTTAAAGATGATAGATGTCTAATGAGTTTTCAAAAGACTCCGTTGCCATTTGGCCAATAAAGTGGCACAATATTTCACTCCACATGCAGCGTTTTTTAACTGCTCGAAAATGCATCCTTTCTATGTGTTTTCGCTTACTACTCACATTTGAAAAGTCTCGTTTTTCTAATTTCAGCTGTTTACGCTTGAACTAATGCGTTTTCAAAACGATACGTTTCCATGTTCCCCCTTTTGAAACCGTTTTCGAAAGCTTCACAGTTTCCATAAAAGTTTTAGGACTTTTTAGTGTGGACAATAAGTAAAAACTCATCAAAATGCATCCGCATTCGTACCAAATCGCATTAGTGTAGAAAGTTGTCTCACTTTGTTTATGATAAAATTTCGCATCATTTGTTGATTGTCTTAAGACACAACTTCTTGGAAAACAGCTGTTCATTAATATTCTCGCTTCTGGTTTGTTAAAAGGGCTGTTTATTAGTTTTAACACACAAACTAACATCTTTGTCATCACTGCTCGCTTTGACTCTCCATAGACTGAGAAGCGCCATGGACGGTTTGCTGAAAAATTCAACGCAGTCAAACTTAACTAAATCCGAATGCTTCCCTTTCATGAGAGATGACTCTCCGTCTGTTAAGGTCATCAAAGCGGTGTGTTATTCTGTCCTGTTGCTGTTTTCACTTTTCGGAAATTCAGCAGTTATCGTCGTCATCTGGAAAAACAAACACATGCGAACGACCACCAACTACCTAATCGCAAACATGGCAGTTTCGGATCTAATGTTATCAGCATTCGCCGTTCCACGAGAGCTCACGGAAAATTTTACTGGCCCCCGAAGGTGGTTGATCGATGGACTTGCAGGTATGGCTTTGTGCAAGCTTGTTTACTTTTTCCAAGATATCTCTACTGCGGTGTCCATACAAAGTCTTGTAGTGATCACGGTCGATAGATGTGCTGCAGTTGTCACGCCCTACCGCAGACCCATAATAACAAAGAGAAGACGAAGACTCGTTATCCCGCTAATCTGGTTGATATCAATGGGTCTACACGGCCCTTATTTTTATACGGCACGTCGCAAGCGAGTAAACAACGCAAGCTTCTGCTATTTTTCCTGGGAACCTGCGTTTGATACTTTACAAGCTCAACGAATCTATTTCACGATTGTATCAGTTTTTTTAATCGGCATACCTTTAGCAGTCATTACGGTTTTATATTCGCTCATATTTAGGGCCTTAAAAAGACAGAAACTATTTTGGCGCAGATCGTCGACTTTTAGCAAGCGAAGACGAAAAGAGAACACTAGGGTGACCAAAAGAATTCTAGCTATTATTATTTTGTTTGTTTTGTGCATATTACCAGTAGACATCCTAGGACTTTTATATTATTTTGCATGGCAGGGGAAAGTTTCCTGTGGAATAGAGCATGTGAGCTTTGCCGCCAAGTTCATATTTTACTCCAATGCCTCGCTTAATCCGTGCGTTTACTTTCTTTTAAATGACAGATATCGCGAGGGCCTGAGAACTATTCTAAAACAATGTCGTGATAGCCTTATGCGCAAACGCGAAAGAAGCGATATAGTGATAAAGTGCATGAATAAGTAGTTATACGTGTTTAGCTATAGTAATAGAAATGGCTGACGAGAAAATAAAACAGTTAAACCTCTGTTGTAAAAGTGCTGTTAATATCAGTTAGCTCACCAAAAGCATCAAAATTGGCTGCTTGACACTTAAAACTCCCTAGCCATTTCACCCAGCACAAGAGCGATTTTGGCCTTTTCCTACATCACAGCAACACGGATAGCAGTGAAAACACAACAAAAATTCATCTTTGAGATCGGCTCACTTAGCTCCCTCTGCATCAACGAAAGCTTTTCATTCAGGGACAGATTTACCCTTTACACACATGTTTACAGTGCTGAATAAAGTCAGCTAACCTTTTCGGAACATCTACAGCGGATCGGAAATTCGAGGAATAAGATTCCTTTCCCTAAAAGTTTCTAAAAATTTTCTAAAAATTTTCAGTCATCGTTCCCCACTTAACCGGATATGAAATATTTATCTCGTAATAAATAGGCAACCACCCGAATTGGGAAGTACACGTCCACAAGTGCCGCTTGCACCCTCTTCAGTATTATGTCATTATGTCTTACAAAGACGTAGCCAGGAGCCCTCTAATGGCTCCTGACTTAGCAAAATATAACAACGTAATTAAGTAACTCCAAACACAAGAGCTACAGACCTTAGGGATAACAGATGAAAGAAAAGTTAGAATGAAGAAAAAACCTCTACACGAGAGATCGTGTAATTAACAACGGACGAAAACTGTATATATAGAACCCTGGTAATTGGGTATTTAACTTTGAGGACGAAGAGGCGGCCGTTGGACACGAATGAACACGAATGAGTAACTGAGCATTATAATACTCGCACGCCCGCGCTAACAAAATACCATATAGCACCTGAGAACCTATAGAACCTGAGAGGTTACGTAACACATGATAAATTCATAAAATAAAAAGGAAAAAAGGTGGAGAAAAGAAACATTGGCAAATAAATAAATAAATAAATAATTCCAACCGAGCCTTGATTATATCTTCCCCGTCAGAGTGCCATGTTGTAACTACCACCATCATTCTAAAACGAGTTCCAAGATGTCGTTACGGCTGATTTAAATGTCAGAGGCACTCTAGAATGTGTGCAAAGCACGTTAAACTTTGAAATACTCAGGAAAAGGGAGCAGGCAATGAAATCAGGAACTCTTTATTCGCACGTTTTTAAAAAAAAATGGGTCGGTCGATCGGGTGATGGGAAACGAAACATTTTCCGGGGATGGGCTTGTCAAATCTTTTCAAACTCAGTTTAATTGTTCACATAGCTGTATTGCCTGTAATGAGCAATTTATCTTTTCTTACAGGTATTTATTTTAAAGAGAGCACGAAAGGAAACTTTCGTCCAAAACCAACTGAGAAAGTTGGCTAATTCGATTTATATTTCTATCAGTCAGGTCGTTAAAAAAATATGCATTTGATCTTAAAAGCCTCTTAACATAGACTTTCATGACTCACTTAAAAATCCATTTAGATTTTAATGTAATTGCACGCTCTTAAGTCCTCTCGCTTGGGAGAACTCACCCATAGGGAGCTATTAATTCATCAGATTCATACATATTAACATCTGAACAGAAAAAAAGATATCATTTACGAGAAAGAACATGGCTTCAACAAAATTAAACTTGTTATTTTATTCAGAAAATGATCTCCTCGCCAGCGCTTTAATAAAATATAAAATCCCTCCTCCCTCCGATAAAAAGAATATCGCGAGAAATTTAGAGTTAACCTTCAGTTCGGCAGAAAAGTGCAGACCTGCGTGACATATTCAAAACCGAATTCGGAAGGGTATTGTAAACTGTTGTAGCCGGCGACTTAATGTTACTTCCCTGTACTAACTGTTGGTATACAATAAATAACAGAAAGAAATAAGAGAAAACCTTTCCGTGATCACTTCTTCGCGAGATAAAAACGTTTTGTCCATCAAACGAGCGCCGGAAAACATCGCGTATTGATTTACGGCTGTTAATCCATTTACCGGGCCATTTTCGTGAGTGGGCACTTGGCTAAACAATTTCACCGCATATCGGCTTCCTTTGAACGGAGCCACTCAACGTTTTTAGTGTTTATGTGCTTTTCAGATGTTAAAATCTTGTCTGCATTAAAATGGCACTTATAATTGACTTTTAATCTTTCGGGGGGGGGGGGGGTAGGGGGGGGAGAGTGCGCGGCTACCTGGCCAAAGCGTACCATATTGAGTTCACGGTTTACCAAGGCCACTGCATAGAAAGACTTAAGAAGCGCGTGTACAAGGTTACTCTCAACTTGAACTAAAATATCTAGCAACTAGTACACACCAAACCAGTGGATAGTGTTTTTCGTGCGCTGTGATTGGCTACTCAAACTCGGGATAGTATCCGCTATTCACCCCCCGGTATTGTTCTGGGTTTCGCGCGAGTTTCTCCTCATTTCTCGAAAAATAGGAACTATTTAGTGCTGGCTATCCACTGGTTTGGTAGATACTAAAACAATTATTCACTTCAGCGTCGGTGAAGAGTGGTGAATATTTGCATATTGACATGGCAACAATTTCCTGATACGGCAAAAACCAGGGTTATCTGCTGATAACTCATGTGCCTGTGAACCAATGAGAAAGCTGGAAATTCAAAAAGTGAGAATGAATGAATGAATGAATGGATGGATGAATGAATGAATGAATGAATGAATGAATGAATTTAAGTATTAAAGTGTTTAGCTGAAAAAATTAATCATGTGGACACTATTAAAAGGCTATCGTACAAATTAAAAGTACAACTAGTAGATTAATAAATTGCTAATTAAGTTCGAAAAAAGCGTCTATCACTCTAAAACCTTAAGAAGACAATAAAAATCCGTGCAGTATCAGGGAGTACATATATTGCTGCCTCGCTCTAAAAATTTAAAATGACTAGAATCAATAAAATGAATTGAGAATTTGTTGATGTGATAGATACCAGTGAGAAGATAGACTATGACAACTATTTAAACAATAGAGGTCTTCTGTTGAAGGCACTATCGTGTGATAGGTTCCCCGAGGAAATTTCACGCTCACAACAAACATTAGCTTATATGAAGTTTGAACATCAAATTTCCGAGGGAACCTATCACACATAGAGCCTGAGACAGAAGGAATCTATTGTTTTTATTGTACAACGCTAAATTTTGAGCGAAAATCGCCAAAAACGGGCACTATGCGCTAATAGGCGCCCGCTGTGGAGAGACACTATCGCGCCACGGGATCGATTTCGACCAATGGGAGCACGTCAAAATTTAGCGTTGCACTATAAGAGTTTTAAGGATTTTGCACTTTCCTACATCGGACTGAGACTAACCCTGTATAAATCCGTCTTAAGTCTCTTTTCACAGCGGCCTTGATGAACTCCAAACTAGGCAATTTCGTTTACTGAATAACAATCACCAAGTAAAGGACCGCACAGTTCAACCGTTCAAAATGGTATGGCACTCTGAGCAAAATTTGTCGAAAAGCAACTGCAACATTTGTTCATCCACAAATATTAACACCTTAACCCCTAGGAGTGACTGGCATCTAAATTCTCCTTAAAATAACACTGCTTAATCAAACATAAACGTCATGAGAATAAAGGAGATGATCACCAAGTAGAAAAGATATTAATTGTTAAACAAATACTCCTCATCAATACCATAGGAAATATATGGAGAACACTGTGGAGAATATGCAAGCTGATATCAGGGTTTAAAGGGTAAAACCAGGGTTAAACCGTGTAGACTTGACAGTACTACATACTTACCTACTTACTACCTCGAAACAAAAACCGTTTCCCTTGTATAGTGTTAACCCTTTAAGCCCCAATAGTGACAAACATCTAATTTCTCCTCTCAATATAACTACATGATAAAACATACAGGTTATGAGAATGAAGGAAATAATCCCTCAAGATTGAATGTCTTGATGTTTAGGGACCGTTCATTTTTTATGAGGTAGGGGGGCCGGTGGAATTTTTTTTGGGGGGGGCATGCAAAACATATGGCTTCAAGGGGGGGGATAGCCGAAAAAATATGGTGTGTAAAGGGGGGGGTCACCAAAAAAATGGCCTTTAAGTTTAGTAGTGACAGCGTCTGTAATAATGCAAACAACAGTGCCAGAAGGCTGAAAAAAAGCGTTTCTAAGGTTCTCAAAATTCAAATTTTCCCGGGGGGCAATGCCCCCGTACCCCCCTACTTCACTATACACCTAACAGCAACTCCACCTCACCAACTGTTTCATTACAAAATACAGCCAGGGGAATGTGAAATTCTTTTTTGGCCTCGGCTGGTCTAATTCCTAAACAACTGATAACAGTGTCCAAAATAATGCTTTAAGCCGGCATGAAGTTTCTGTTTATGTACTTCAGAATGCAGCAAATTGCATTAGAGCATCTCTAGATTTTCAAAATTTTCCAGGGGAAGACACCCCTGGAACCCCTACCAGAAAATTACTTTTAGTGCTCGTCAATAAAGGCATTTAGTCCTGTAGGACTTGAGTGTTAAAATTGAATGTTCAATTTAAGCTTGATAGGTTTTAGATTTCCTTTATCACCTTTTTTTTGGAGGGGGCGGGAGTCATTTCAAATATTTAGGACTACAGGGGGGGTGGGAGCAGGTAAAAAATTTCTAATGTAGAGGGGGGTCATTAAATTTTGCAGGTGTTTCTCCTTAGGTTCCTAGTCCAAAAGTCCGAAAAAGTCCCAAATTCCCATTCACAAAATTCTGAGAAAAATGACAACACAATCACAATTTTTCTTTCGGCGACCAACGCGCTTCTCCCCAAATCCGGGGACTTTATTTTCACAATTGTCAAAATGTCAACAACATCAATCAACTCGCGCACGAAACTTATAACTTCCGGTGAAATAGATTTCCGGTGCGATCTAACAACAGACTCTTTCTTTACTAAAAGGGGAGTAGAAAATAATCTTGAACATTTTCCCCCTCCTGGACTTGCAATATTTGAAAATCCAACAACAACTGAATCAAACTTCTTAACAAAATCAACAGAACACGATTCAAATGTTCCTATAAGTGTTCATAGCCTGTGAACAAGCGTAACTTGCTAACGTCATTGTTCAGTCTGCTCACTTAAAGTGCTTCAGCTTCCAAAGGTGAGAGTCTCGTAATTGGTCGTCGCTTCACAACTCCTCTACTTCTCACATCCACCACTCTGACTAGTCCGTCCTGTCCTGGATAAACTGCCTCGATCCGTCCGATCTTCCAGTCCCGCCTTGGTGCGTCTGGCTCAATCACTAAAACAACGTCTCCCACTTTGAGGTTCTCTGTAGGTAGGAACCATTTGTGGCGGGAGCCAATGGTTGGTAGATACTCCCGCATCCAGCGATTCCATACTCTGCGGATCAGCTCCTGCACTCGTCTCCATCGTTTGCGTACCTTGCTAGCTGTTGTGTCAACCGTCTCTGGAGCCAATTCACCGCCCATGTGTCCAATTAAGAAGTGGTTTGGGGTTAACACAGGTTCATCATTGACATCCCCGCTGACCGACGTTAGGGGTCTGGAATTCAACAAACTCTCCACTCCTGTAAACACTGTTTGTAGTTCCTCGTCGTTAACATCTGCTTCGCTCAAAACTGCATAAATTGCTCTCTTGGCCGACTTTATCATGCTTTCAAATACACCACCGAAGTGTGGTGCTCCTGTTGGATTGAACTGCCAATTGAGTCCTTGATTGGAAGTCAGTCTTTGAAGTTTATCATGGTCCATGTTCTTTACCAAGTCCTTGATCTCACGAGCTGCTCCAACATAATTGGTTCCGTTATCACTGAGCATTAATTTGGGCCATCCTCTTCGGGCCACCATGCGTGTCAGCGCATTTAAGAAGGCATCGGTTTCCAAGGATGAAGCCATTTCTAAATGACAACAGCGTGTCTGTAAACACACAAATAGACAGAGATAGCGTTTCACCCGTGGCCTTCCTCTTCCTTGAGTCGTGTAGAACGGTCCTGCAAAATCTGTTGCACAATTGGTAAATGGCTTCATGGTAGCTTCTAATCGTATGGTAGGTAGAGGAGCCATTTGCTGTGTAGCTGGTTTTCCTCTGAATGTTCTCCGACACTCAGGACATTCTTTGATAAATTTCTTTACTGTTTCACTTCCAGGCACCACCACGTACTTCTCACGAAGATGATTTAGCGTGTAATTCAAGCCCATTTCATGTCCTTCGGTCTCATGATGATATTTTACAATCAGTTCCGTAACAGGATGCTTCTTTAGTAGAATGATTGGATACTTCGTTTCATCAGGTAGATCATTAGAATATCGGAGTCTTGTATTCGATCGCAGGATACCATCAGTAGCCATCGGTGTATAAGTGAGTATAGAACTCTTCTTGGGAAGCCCTTTTCCGCAGACTAATGCCTTGATTTCTTCAGTAAATGCGTCATGCTGTGCTTCACTGATGATCTGTTATTCCGTTCTCTTCAATTCATCGTGTGTTAGCTCTCCGGTAGCGCGCTGTTCAACGGGTTTGCGGCAATTGTCGATGAATCTGTAAACCCAACTTCGTCCTCGTACCAGAGAAATTCCAATTTCAAGCTTGTTTCTTGGCTTTGTCCTGTACCATTTGGAAAAACGGGTAGGATCCAGCCGCCACTGGTTTTTTTTTTGATTGCTGGTCACAAAACTGTTTAGGTTGTCTTGTTGCGGATGATCTGTTCGTTTACGGACTTCAGCTTTCACCTCTTCAAGTGTTTCTGCAGTAGCTCCTGTGAACCCTTGCTCTGGCCAGTTCTCATTTGTTTGGATCAGAAAGGCTGGTCCGCGCCACCAGCATTCGTTATCGATCAACTCCTCAACGGTTAATCCTCGCGTACCATAGTCAGCTGGATTGAACTTTCCAGGAACGTAACGCCATTGGTCAGGGTTGGAATTTTCGTGTATCTCTCCTACTCGATGTGCAACAAAAGGCTTGAAGTTTCGACTTTGACCATGAATCCAATGCCCGACGTTACAGCTATCAACCCAGTATGTTGCTTTGTTTCGTTGAACTCCAAGAGCCTCACACACTTGTTTGGTTAACCGCAAACCAATGACTGTTCCCATAAGCTCCAAACGGGGAATACTTAGTGCCTTGAGTGGTGCTAACCTTGATTTTGCTGTGATCAAACGTGTGCCAATGGATCCGTCTTCAAACTCGTATCGGGCGTAAACAACTGCTGCATAAGCTTTCTCGGACGCGTCAGTAAACGTGTGAATTGTCAACCGTTCTTCTTTGCTGTGGGAATCCTTAAGGCACCGCGGAATCTTGATTTTTGCGAGATCGGGTAACTCTCCAAGCCACGTCTTCCATCTGTTCGCTAGCTGAAACGGCAGAACTTCATCCCACGTTACAGTTTCTGTCCACGCTTCCTGCATCAGCAATTTTCCTCTTACGGTGAACGGTGAGAGAAATCCGAGGGGATCAAAGATCGTGGCTGTTTTCTTTAACACGTTTCTTTTGGTAAATACGAACCCGTCTGGCGGGGCTGAATACTGGAACGGGAATTTGTCTTCTTGTGCAATCCACAAAACGCCTAACGTCTTTGTTACTGGGAACTCCGTCTTGCTCAAGTCGATTTCAGCGGCTCGGTCCTGGTCTGGGATATCTTCGATTACTTCAGGTCGATGTGAGATCCACTTTCGAACATGGAATCCAGCCATGTCTCCTAGCTCAGTAATTTGCTTCCTCATCGACTTGGCTTCTTCCACACTCTTAACGGACGGCATCAGGTCATCCATATAGCAACTTTTCTGCACTGCTTCCGCCGCCAAAGGATACAGATCTTTATGATCACGTGCGTGTTGTTGCCAAACGTACTGAGCACAAAACGGACAGTAGCATCCACCAAATATAAATTGTTGAAACTCGTACGTTTCTGGCTGCCTACTTGGGTCGAGACCTCGCCATAAGAATCTGTGGAAAGGTCGGTCCTCAGCCTGCAATACCAACTGATGATACATCTGGCTGACGTCACCAGCCAGGGCCACTAACTCCTTCCTGAATCATAACAGTATGTCAGAGATGTTACTTTGTAACTTGGGGCCTGGTAAAGTTTCCGTGTTAAGACTTCTTCCTTGGTAGGTGGCTGAGGCGTCAAACACGATCCTGACTTATGTTGTGGACCTGTCAGGCCGCACAACTGGAAAATGAGGAAGTAACCATTCAGAAGTGGGTGACGGTTCGTCTAGCGGAACTCGACGAATGTACTTCTTCTCCAAATACTCTTTGATAATCTTCTGATAAGACTCTGCTATTTCTGGGTTCTTTGCCAGTTTTCGCTCGGTTGATTCTAGGCGTTTCTGAGCTAACGGCCTGTTGTTTGGAAGACTTGGTCGGTCGTCCCGCCACGGAACAGCTACTACATAACGATCATTCTCGAACTTCATAGACTTGCTCACCTTACGCCAAGCAGATGATTCATGAGGAGTCATCACTGGCCTAGGAGGCGTAATCCCCATTGTCTCCAGATCCCAAAATCGCTTCAAAATTGCATTCACGTCATCTGGCTGTTCCGCCATTGGTACTACCTCACCAAACTGCTGCATGCGAAAGGTATGACACAAACTGGTGTTGTGGTTTGCTCTTGTGCTCTCCATATTTATACTGCCCACTGCAGTCCACCGTAGAGGGCAAAGTCGTGCACACGGCTCTCCGACTCCACCAATCACTTCATTCTTGGGATACATCAAATTGTAGTTATCAGTCCCGAGCAACACATCAACCTTCCCACTGTTAGCAAGCTTCGGGAATGGTATTTCCTGCAAATGGTTCCATTTGCCCTTTATCTTGACCCAGTCAACTGCCTTCATCCCACCACAAATCTTTTCAGAGGTCTGTGCAACAATCTTAGCATCCACAATCCCATCAACACTCTCTAATCCAATAATAAACGTCATTGAAGGAAAACTAACTTGCTGATAATTAGCAACGTTCACAGTTATCAACTCCTTTTCCCCTTTGACACCGAGCTCCTCAACTATGTCTTCACTCACGTATGTAGTATCACTTCCTTCATCTAAGAAACAGTTTACAAGTAATCTCTTCTTACCATGTTTCAAAATTACAGGAACAGTTCGTAGCGCCACCTTTTCTGCCTCCTGTATCTTGAGCGAAGTTGAGTTAGTGTTAGCATCCCCTCCGTAGTATGTCCACTCCCTTGTTCTTGGGTTCCATTTGCAAGGGCGTTATCATTTCTCCTTGGTGGGACTTCCTGTCTCTCTTGTTTTGTTCTGGTTAACTGATGGTGGATTGACTGAGGCTGGGATCCCTGTGGTCGAGACTGAGGGAGAGTTCCAGTTTGGTTACCATGTAATAGTCGGTTGTGTCTGTCCCTGCAACCATCGATATTACACACTCTACTTCTAGGACATTCTCCGCCAAGATGATCATCACCCAAACACCTGTAATAGAGTCCTAACTTCTTTGCAGTACCCCATTTCTCCTGAACACTTCTACTCTTAAACACATCGCAACCCCAGATGGCATGGTCTGCACCACAAACCTTGCATGACCCTTTCTTTTTGTTAGCAACTTGGTTGGTTCCAAAGGATTTACTCCTTCTCTCGTGTGATTTCCAATTGGAATTTCCTGACTTTAAACCATGTTTAAGTTCAGTGGCCTGAATCTGGTATTCAGCCTCCTCGGCGGTCCAATCTTTGAGTATAACAAGGGACTCAACCTTTTCATTTTACTTCACCCATCGATAATATTGAGCCAGTAATTTCTCAGGCAGTTTCTCTAGAATAATGGTGTACAAAGTTCCTGCTTCTAAGTCCGCCGCTCGATTGTTTTCCTGTAAATTAATCACTGCCCACTCCAGCATGTCTGCGAATTTCTCTAATTCTTTGGGATTTTCTTCTCTAAGCGGTCTCATTTTGAGTAACTCTTCTACATGACACTGGATTTCCCGTCTATTTCCTCCGTATTTCCTCACTAACCTCGATTTGGCCGCTTCATAAGCAGCCTCAGAATTTCCCAAACCTTTAATCGTTTCTAAGGCTTCGCCTGCCAAACATGCCTCCAATCTCAACATTTTGAACTGAGCAGACAACGCAGTTGCATCCACGCAACTCGTAAACGTTGCATTCCAGTGTTGAAATTCAGTTTTGTTCCCACTAAATGTTGGAATGCGAATTCTTTCGAGGTTTCTTTCCCCACTATCCCCATTTCTATTCGGCAAACTGGTGTTAGAATTAGCTGAGTAATCTTGTGGACTTACCGGCGGAATGCTCTGTGTAACTGAAGTTAGGACACGACGAGGGGCGCTAGCTTCCCTTTCCATTCTCTCGTTTAACTCATCCGCTTCGTCCCCGGCTTTAATTTGCATTTCAATGTTCTTTTGTTCCTGATACAAAGACCGTAATTCTTCCAATATTTCGAAAGTTTTTTCCTTAAGCTCTTCCAAACGCTCGAAAGCGGCTTTAATTTCTTCCATTTCTTCTGGACTTCTTGTTTTGACGCCAGTAACGCGACCTGCTAATTCATTTAGCTGTTTTGTTATCGCCGCTTTCATTTTACGTTTATCCGCTTTCAAACTTTCCACTTTCATCATGAGGTCTCCAGCTGAATCTTCTTCTTTGTCTGGCATGTTTCCACTGTTTTCCCACTCAGAATCCACAAAATTTCCTCAAATAAATGCTTGTCACCTTTGACAAAACAACAACAAATATCCACGCAACGATCCACAAACCTGGTCCAAAGTTGAATGGAAAATCGATTTCCCTCCAAATTTCCGGCTTCTAATCCACTTTCTGTTCCACTATCCGGCTCGAAGGACCAAACTAAATGTTTCTTCTTAGGTTCCTAGTCCAAAAGTCCGAAAAAGTTCCAAATTCCCATTCACAAAATTCCGAGAAAAATGACAACACAAGCACAATTTTTCTTTCGGCGACCAACGCGCTTCTCCCCAAATCCGGGGACTTTATTTTCACAATTGTCAAAATGTCAACAACATCAATCAACTCGCGCGCGAAACTTATATCTTCCGGTGAAATAGATTTCCGGTGCGATCTAACAACAGACTCTTTCTTTACTAACCTATTATGGGGAGTAGAAAATAATCTTGAACAGCAGGTACTACCCATCAAATCCCACCAGCCCCCCTGCCCCATAAAAAATGGACAGTCCCTTAGACGGATTCCGCTCAACGTTCGACAGTCCGGGCCATAACCAGGTGCCCGTTTCTCGAAAGTCCCGGTAACTTTTCGGGCCCGGAGCTACATCTTAAAATCAAAATCTATAAAACCTTGTCGTAGTTTTTAGCCCGCATATCAGCCCAACTTGTTTTATTAACTTAAAATCTTATTGCTCAGCTTTCAAAGCCAATAAAATTTGAGTCTTTCTTGCAAACATCGCACACATAAAATAGCTTTTCCCGCCCGAAAAGTTATCGGGACTTTCGAGAAACAGACCCCAGAACTGGAGATATGGTGACGTCATCAGAAATGTTAATATGGCCGCCAAAGCTGGGCACACTATATTTAGTCATTTCTGAGCTCTTTTCTCGGTGGTAAACGACCCTTTTCCCCAAAGGCTTTGCACACGATAGCACTGAGCAATGAACTAGATGCAGTCGAGTGGGGAACTAATAGGGTCGTGTAACGTGTTGAGGATTTTGAGCACGAGAACCGTCGCGAGGTTCGCTAAGTTTTATTCGATTACATAGCGAGTGGGCATCAGATAAGTGGAAAAACAAGGTACGTAGCATTTTTTCGTCTTTCCCAAAAAAATATCACGAATATCTTTATAAAATTTGCCTTTAATTGATGGTATTTTTGTATGGTAACGCGGCTGCATTGTCGGTAACACGGCTTTCGAAGTAGCAGTGGAGTTTCGGCTAGTCTGTTGGCCGATCGAAGGCTGCTGTGACTCGAATTTCACGCTGTGTTCATTTTTCCCGTGCAGTCAAGGAAAAGAACCGTGATTGTAGATTGTGTGGGAGTAGAAAAATACAAAACTAAAAAAACCTGGGAGACGAGACCCTGCAAGCTGCATAGGCCGCATCGGAAACGGTTCTCTACTGTCGTGAGAAATTAGGATTATAAAAGCTGTGTGCAGCATGCAGAACAAAAGATTATAAAAGCTGTGTGCAGCATGCAGAACAAAATGTTATCATATTCTGGCAGTAGAAATTTAAATGGGCTTTTAGATGCTCATTTCATCATGTAGGTGAAATATGCTTTTTGGAAAATATTTGTGGTGCTTTCTTGCAGAAGCAGCTGCAAGATATTTTTATTCACGACCTAAATATTTTTCTTCCAGATAAATTTTGACATATTTTATTTAAATAAATGTAAAGAAGATCCTCGCAGTTATTAACGCAACTTATGCAGTTGCGAAAAGAAAGCCTGAAAAAATCAGGCTTGCCGGGACTCGAACCCTGACCTCTGCGATACCGGTGCAGCGCTCTAACCAATTGAGCTAACAAGCCAACTGGGAGCTGGTCATTAAATTGGTTCGTAATATACCCGGGGAAGATGAAGATGAAATTATGAATATATGATATTCATATATTTGAACTGCGGAATGAAGAAATAAATGTAAAGAAGATCCTCGCAGTTATTAACGCAACTTATGCAGTTGCGAAAAGAAAGCCTGAAAAAATCAGGCTTGCCGGGACTCGAACCCTGACCTCTGCGATACCGGTGCAGCGCTCTAACCAATTGAGCTAACAAGCCAACTGGGAGCTGGTCATTAAATTGGTTCGTAATATACCCGGGGAAGATGAAGATGAAATTATGAATATATGATATTCATATATTTGATTTAATGACCAGATTTTTTCAGGCTTTCTTTTCGCAACTGCATAAGTTGCGTTAATAACTGCGAGGATCTTCTTTACATTTATTTCTTCATTCCGCAGTTCAAATATATGAATATCATATATTCATAATTTCATCTTCATCTTCCCCGGGTATATTACGAACCAATTTAATGACCAGCTCCCAGTTGGCTTGTTAGCTCAATTGGTTAGAGCGCTGCACCGGTATCGCAGAGGTCAGGGTTCGAGTCCCGGCAAGCCTGATTTTTTCAGGCTTTCTTTTCGCAACTGCATAAGTTGCGTTAATAACTGCGAGGATCTTCTTTACATTTATTTCTTCATTCCGCAGTTCAAATATATGAATATCATATATTCATAATTTCATATTTTATTTACTCGGTCAGCTCTCACTTCTGGCACTGCTGTAAACTGGTGTTGTTTTTTGTTTGATGCTGCTGTGATTTGAAGACTTGCATCATTTTGTTTTCTACTGTCTATTTAAATTAATTTACTAATTTGCTATTACCATCATAAAACAAGACTAAGAAAAAAGTATTTGCAACAACATGCTCAGAGGTTACTTCAGATTTAACAACAAGAGTTGCTTTTTTCCAGGTTATACAGAGCTGCTTACCCAGAAGAACTGGCACAATTGGAGAGTTTTGATGGAAGATGTTTGCATAAATAATAAATTATTGTCAAAAGAAACATTGTTAGTAATGCCTTTTCATTATTTTTGTGCAACTATAATAACCGTGTGGGGTTGCCAGGCTGGGAATTGAAAATGCAGAGCACTGGGGAGTCAAAGGAAATGTTGGCATCGCTCGAAGGGGATGATACCTATACTGCCCCCAAAACTACAGCATGAAATACAAGCATTCCTAAGTTTAGCCTTCAACCTTCCCACTGCTCTGCATACCCTGCTTAATACACAAGCTAGGGAAGTGGATGAGTCTTCTCCCCAGGGAGATTAGAATAACATTTTCTTACATGATGATAGTAGTGACATTCCTTAGACTTTTCACCTGTTGCATAACTCCAGTGAGTCAAGAATAATATTGCTCTCCAGATTTTTTTAAATTGTAATCCTAGAGGAGACCAATCTTTCTCCTTCCATATGAGAGTACGCCCTGGGTGGTTTGAACACTTTAACAGTGAAGTCGAGTGATCATGGGGTGGAAAAATTTTCCTTGAATGAAGGTGAATTATTCCGTGCAATTGTATCAGTGCTTATTGCTGTTTTACATAAGTGTTTGCAAGTCATATCTTGTCACAATATCAAAACTTTTATTAGCAATGCTTAGCTTATCACAACTTAAAATGTACTTCCTGTAAAGATATTGCGAGAATAAGATCGTCCAACAAGATTGAACAGTGCTTTACACTTCTGATCAGTGTAGGTTACTTACTACTTGGATAGCGTCATTCAGCAATGAAAGTGATCTTGCTAGCCATCTGAACTGGATCTATATTAAAGAGATCCTCTTCATTGAGTTGTGGATTAGCAAACAATTAAAGGAATAGTTTATTTCATTTCCAAAGCCAATTCAGGGGCTTGTTTCAGTTGGTTTTTGCATTCACACTAACTATTCAAACTAATACCCTCTCTAATAAGTGCTCTGGGTTGGATGGGACTATTGCATTGCCCTATCTCAAATAAGTGTTATGTCTAGTTTATGTGCTCACTGCAGGGCCAAAATCCTTGTATCCTTACTGTTATAGTAAAACATGTACCTTGGCCATTAGTTCCTATCCTGTAGAATTTTCAGTTGGTTGAGTTTATTTGATGTGAAAGAATATAATATGTCTGCTTTAACCCTGTATGCACAAAAATAAAAAGCAATCAGTTTTAACATCAGCCTCTGAGGCCTCAGCAGTGAAAGACACCTTTACCATCTAAGGATGGCCACTGGAATTTTAAATTTCATTGATAGTGGATTTTCCACAGCTAACAAGTACAGAGACAGTTTTCCGCACTGGATCAGTTTATTTGACCACTGAATTTTTCTACACAAGCAATTCTGGGTTATCCTGGGTTACCCTGAACATTTTATTCAAGCACACCTGAAACACTTATACAGGCATGGCAGAACATTTTCAGTGCCAAATCTGACTGTCTTCGTTGTTTATAAAATTGCACGGAATCCTTCCGTCGTATATAGCCGGGATATAGGTAAGCTTATGCCTGCTAAGTAAAACAGCTACCGATAAGCAAAACAGAGCTACCGAGAAAGATTATGAATGGTACCGTCCGCCTTAAGTTTAGTAAGGCGCAAGTCTCACAACAATCCGAACCACACATCCACACAGCTTCGACCATGCTAATTCTCTGATGAATGAGTACTTTAATTTAGAGACAACAAATACCGCGCGTTCTGCTTTTATAAACTCGAGCAGCAAATTATTCTCGGCGCAATAGAGGCAGAAACGTCTTCGTTGATCGTATAATTACATACCAGCCGCAAGCAAGTTTTCAGGACGCTTCGGCTGTCCTAGCTAATACTTGGCGAATAAGACCTCATCCGAATGAAGAAAATTGTCTATATTTATGTTTGAACCCTTTCTTCGACAAGACCTGCGAGCTCAAATCGAAAGCTTTCGATCTGTTTTTCGCTGTACTCTCTCCTAGAACTTAGTTCTTTCGCGGTCGGTTTTGGTCATGTGTGAACCAATCAGATTACAAGAAATTTTATATCCAGTTCCGGTTATGGCCCGGACTGTTCGAGCAATAAGTGCAAAAAAACATTTTCTAAAAATCTACTCATGGCACGGTAACATTTTCAATGCTATTTGAAACATCTCACTTCAATTAACTTCTCCAAGTGACCCCACGATGAAAATCTCAAGCATTGTCGAGAAAATTAATGTCAAATCAGTGTAAAAATATGCCAAAAAGGGCGCCATTTTGTTTTGAACTGACATGAAGCGTCTTTTTAATTGAAATATGGATAACTTCAAATTCAATTTTCTCTCGCGGGGTCAGCCTGGGAGCAAAAGTATCAATAAGTTCTTCTTATGACCTTTTATGTGTTCTCAAAATGTGACTGTGCTGCAAGTATTTTTTGGTAACTTAATTTTTGCAGCTACTGCTCGAACGTTTAGCGGAAATCGTCTTAATCGGATGCCTCCTAACTAGTACCATAAGAAATATCATGAAGGAGAACAGTGAGGAGAACACATCCATTGAATGACTGGTCCCGAGGGAAACAGTTAATTTTGTTTCCCGAGAATCTCAAGTTTCTCGAGACGAAGTCGAGGGAAACATTGAGATTCAATGGGGTACAAAATTAACTGGTGTCAATTAAGTGATTTGTTATATAGCACAACAAAGGCATTTGATATTGAGTACTCTGTGGCTGATTTGATCTCCTAAAGAGACTGGAACTGGATCTTGCTCTGGTACATCGTTCTTTCGTTCCAGTAAATTTTGTACAACTCTCAGCAAGTTGACGGCTCTCTCACGAGAGGAAAGACCATACCACTACTCGCCACACATTCAGGCGCCTAGTCAGCCACGTTTGATACGACTGTCATTAATAATTTTTTTCCGCGGGAAAATAGCAATAAACAATTTATTACTCGACCCAGACTACAGCGGTCGGCCTTGTACCTGAATTCATGGATTTAGAAGAACAAAATTCGAATAATGAATAATCTTATCACCCCTCAATAATATAATTCGAAACTGAAATAATGGAGTTGAAACAGGAGTTACAAAATCCACAGTTAGCGTAACACAACACGGACGCTAAAACTTGAAATAAGGCCGAAACGCTGAACGGCATTGAGGAAACGGATAACGGAACTCCTAATGCGAATAAGCGAATACACGGTCAGGACAACAGTATTGGGAACATGGATGATAAAATTCAAATTTAACGATATAATTCACAAAAAGCATAATCAAATGCACAGACTACATAACAGCATTGGAAATGTGCAGAGCCACAAACACCATAGCAAAATTCGAAAGTTAATTTTGGCGGGATTTAGCCCCCATCGGGGTGGTGTAGTGGTTAACACGTTGGACGTCAGTTATAAAGGTCAGTGGCTCGAGGCGCAGTCCCTGTCATCGTGTTGTTTCCTTAGACAAGATACTTTAACCCACATTGTCTCTCTAAAGCCAGGTGTATAAATGGGTACCGGCGACATACTGCTGGCAGGGTCTGGAAGGGTATTCTCCGGATCCGAAATTTGACCAAAATACGGTGCGGGATTCGGGAAAACGAAAAATATCTTGACGGGATTCGGGATTTGACTGCTACCAGGGAAGCGGGATTGACCAAAATTTGGGCACGGGAAGCGGGATTTTGTTGTCTGTCTGTCGGGAATTCGGGGAATCGTCACGACCCCACCCCCCCCCCCCAAAAGCAAAAACAAAAACGTTCTAGCGGCAAAAGTGAACCAACCAGGTGAGTGCAAAATATCAATCGAAAGGGCCAATCTATATCTTAAGTTTATTAGCTTTTGCAGAAATTAGTCATTTTTAATGTATTTTTAGGAAAAAAAGAAACGAAATTCGGGATAGCGATGAAAAAATTGCGGGATGCGGGATTCTCGTGAATAAGGAGCGGGAATGCGGGATCAGAACCCCCCTTCCAGACCCTGTGCTGGGGGTAACCCAGCGATGGAATAGCATCCAATCCAGGGGGGAGTAGCAATACTCTCAGTTGCTTCATGCTACAGAAACCAGGTTAAGCTCCCGCCGTATGGGCCTTTTTGGCCCGTGTGCAACTTAACAGCCTCCATAGACTCCCTCTCTGTCCTTTATGGCTTTCGACATTGTTAATTTTTTACGCAGCAATGTTGCGTTGAAAATCGTGTTGTATAGCCGGTATAGCATTACAGGTGGTAAAGGTGAAAATGCGGAAGGACGTCAAAAGAGATATCTAGTTTCCACAGGGCCGCAGTGCACAATGGGTCATTATATATTTCACGATGCATCGAAGAAAGCTTTTTTTCTTGTTCATTCTTTTGATAATCTTAGGCTCTGTACTCATGGCTGTTGTTTTCCAAACGAACTCCAAATATCTCTTCTCAACGAGAAAGGTTAATCGTACGAGCAAACACTGCAATCTTCACTTCGACTGGGGTGAAATGTGTCCCAAGTTATACAAAGAGCTTGGAGGGAGATGCGACTTAATTAACGGAACATTCGACTGTCCTGATATCCGCTACAAAACAAGTTATACTAATCGACAGGCACAGCTTGTTATGACACGAATGTTAATAATCTTCGATCTCCTCGCCCAGAAGCACAACATTACATACTGGATCGCACATGGAACGTTAATGGGAGCTGCGAGACATCAAGGATTTATTCCTTGGGATAACGACATTGATATTCATATCCCTTTAGAGGACTACGTTAACTTTTTCGAAGTTGCAGCAAAGGAATTACCCGCAGACATTTTTTTTCAGAACTCCATCAGTGACCCTGAGCTAAGACCAAGTGACCCAGAAGAAGAAAGCAAATTCGACCATCATAAAAATTGTTGGGATCTATCAACAAACGTGGAACCCAAGACTCAGGGACAGAAATAGCTGCTACAGGTACTGTTTGGCTCATAACTGCAAATGGCATGATGGTCTAATGATAGATATTTTTGTTTTCCCTCACGTACGCCCATCGTTTTATCCTTTAAAACAAATGGCATTTGAAGGATTTCTGTTTCCCATTCCTAATAACTGGAAGGAAGAGCTAGCATCCGAATATGGTCAAGATTGGTTTGAAATTCCAACAGAACGAGACCTAGTTAATAACAGAATGGACCCAATACATGGCTGTGAGAAGCTAACAAGCTGAAGGGTTTATCCCTCCCGGTGTTGAGGATTTCTTAGAAGAGGGTCTGTATAGGTTGCATTCGTCTGTTAACTGAAAAATTGTTTTTTTATTTTAAAGATTTTTTTAGGGCTTCAGTTTTTTATTTGTTTACTAAAAAATTAAATTTTTAACACATGACTAAATCAGCTCGGCGGTAATTTAAAAATCGAGTATACGACTGAAAGAACACCAGAAAGCGGTAGAGCATAAACAACCGCAAAAGTCAGGGTGAGCTGAACATTGTTTACGTTTTGCATGGTCACTCCATCTCCTGGGGTCGTCCAAGATCTTACGCATACGTGCAACTTGTAACAGACGCCTTCTAGAATCATTGGAGATCAATATTTGCAAGAATTCGCTCAATTGGGACGACGCAGTAATACAGATGTAATATTTGGCTACTTGTAAACAGTAGTTAACGCTGAGAAGCGATTGTTTGTAGTTTAAGGAAGGATATCCTTGGCGGCCATTCTGCAGATCGTTTTTGGAATTCCACTAAGATATAGTTTGCCGTACGTAATCGCCCTCCAGGAAAAAGTTTGACTGCTATTTCGGCAGTAACATTTGTCATTTTCAGTTAACCTATCTCTGAAGAGCATATACTTTTTGTGTGCAAAATGTCGTGATTAATTTTAAATCGAAAATATGACGTCTGTGTCAGCCAAAGAAATACTGCTTTGCAATTTGATGGGAAATGGAGATTACTGGAGAGTAGTAAAGTGGGCTCACTTAGCCCAAATGGAGGCTTCTGATTGGCCGAGAGCTTTTGGCTTTTAATTGGTCAAGGGGTTGTCATAGGAACGGAAAACCGCAGGTCAGTAGGATCGTGGGCTCAAGGGGAAGTCACACGACCGGAAGTGACGTCATGGGAACCGGAAGTCACGTGGTTTGAGAGGGGAAACCGCTGGCGAGTGAAAAAATAGGATCGTGGGCTCAAGGTGGGTTAAAACCGCTGAGAAAACGCGGGCTCCAAGTCCAAAGTCCAAATTTTTGGAACGGGGGTAGGTATAAAAGGGTAAACCCTGGGTTAGGGAGTAGTCACGATGAGTTTGTACATCACCCTTATCAGTGATCAAGCACAAGGGACGGGTCAAAAATTTACGGCTCGACTTCCTCGTTCCTATTATTTGGTAGAAGATGATTGGGAAGTGGCTTTGGTTCATATCTCACATCCGGGGTTTAATCAACAATTGGGAGATCAAACCAAGCAGAATTGGACGCAAGAAGATAGTCAAAAACATTGGATGAAAACAAATATCAGATACATACCAAAACGTGCGGATGGAACGGCTCCCATTCAAGTCACCAAACAAATCCATTTACCACCAGGGTATTACCACAATTTGAAAGAAGCATGGATCGCCATCGCTTACGAAATGGAAAAACAACACATGGAAGTCATGATGGATATAGCCAAAATGGACGTGGACGATCTTTCCAAACGACAACAACTCGCGGCTCTCAACCTGGCTCAACCCTACGTGAAAATCACCAATACAAGCATCGCCCCCGAATTAGATTCGTTGTATGTGCTCATACCAGCCAACATGCAATTTGAAATGGAATGGAAATTGGCCGGTCTGATGGGCCTTGTGAAAGATGGAACACCAAGTGAACGCATCGTCCAAGAAAAAAATTATTTGGTGAAAAATATCGTGGATTACGACGATCGACACAAATGGGAAGCAACCGTCGGTCCTGTCAACAAATATCCACCTTTGGGTCATGTTTCTGTGACCTTTACTCACCCCGATTTCAATTATTACTTCTTCTTGGGTCCGAATCTTAGTCGCCAACCATTTCCCAGCACCCAAACGGTCAAACCGCAACAAGGGCAACAACAATTGATGATTTACACGGATTTGGTGGCACAGAGCATTGTGGGAAATCAAGAAAAAGGATTTTTACGTACCTTGGATGCCGGCAATACCGACCATCAATTTGATACGACGCAACGAATGTATTTTCGTCTTGGCAAGACCATCTTTGACAGCATTGAGATGGACATTCAAACAGCGAATGGACAGCCGGCTCCGTTGAAACAAGGCAGAACCATCATCACTCTTGAACTCTCCAGAAAAAGTCAACGATAACTACTTAGATTGTTTAAGTGAAGAACCGAGGAATAAAAAAGGCTTACCGCTATCCGTGGGTGTTGCTTGCTTGACTGCTTGCTGGCTTGGGAGTGAAAAATAGAATGGGGACGGTGGTTTTTTATAGAGAAGCCAAAGGGTCCCCCGGGAGGGGAAGGAACCAATGTGAGAAAGACCCCATCATGCTGTGGGAGTGCAAGAGGTGGGGGGACCCCCCTCCCCCCTCCTTAGATAGACCATCAGGCATTGCGCGGATCGGGGTATATAAGTCAAGGGAGTCCCCAGGACGCCATTCCTAGCTTTGAGTTGGTGCTTAGTTAACTTTTGTCAGTTGGGGCTGTCAAAAATGTCCGAAACGAGAAGGCACTTGGGTTCCCTAGGCAGTGAGGTGAACGTGGGAGAAGAAGAGTCGTTGAGAAGGAGAGTGGAGCAGACGCCCCTCCAGCGCCATATGAACCACATGTACCAAAGGCGAGAGGAAGCGTGGCGTGGACTGACCCGGGAGCGCGTGGCCGCCTTTCTTCGTTTGTTTGTGCTCTGTTTCGTGGAGTTGGAAAATGGTCTCCCTCTCGAACCGGTCACCTACCGTATGTTGAAGAAAACTCTCGTCAAGCGGATCATTCCATGGATTCATTTTCGCTTGGTGTACACCATGGAGGAGAGGTGGTGGCCGATCACCCTGGCCCAGTTCCGTGAAGTGAATGGCTACTTGGCGGACCACCTGCCGCGGATCCACAAGGACGACGCATGGGATGCCATTCGTTATTTTTACGAGGAAGTGCTCAAACAGCGGGAGGAGTACAAACGGATGGAGCAGTTGCAGAGGGAGGCCATGGAGAGTGTACGGCGTTGTTTGGAGTTTTGAACATTTGTTTTATTCCTGTTGAGATTATTATTGTGAGTCAAGGCTAGTGTGAGTCAAGAGACATTTATTTATGATGAACGTGCAAAACCAGTGATGTGAGTTTTAAAAATTTTTTAATTAAAAAAGAGTTGATGTTACAAATGGTTGTCTGTGTTCTTTGCCACGCGGGTGGGGCACACCTATTTACAATTGAAAAAAAAAAAAAATAAAAACTAAGAAAATGACTATGTACAATTGGAAAAAATAAAAACTAAGAAATTGAAAAATAAAAACTAGAGATTGGAAAACTAAAAAACTAAAAAGGGCTATGTACAATGGGGAAAAATAAAAACTAAGAAATTGAAAAAATAAAAATTAAAAATGACTATGTACAATTACAAATGAAAGTCTTCCAGTTCCATACGTAATTGATCAATGTTCTCGGGTAGACAGAAGGTGCGATTGAATAAGGCTTGAATTTCGGCTCGGGTTTTGTCGTCCACATCCCGGGATCCTATCACAGCACTGCTTTGATGAAGGGTGGGCTTTTTGGGTCTCCAAGGAACAAATTGACTGCCAGTGACTAGGGTGGCGGCATTCTCATTGACTTGGTAGTAATGGTCGGAGCGGTACCATGATTGACTGGGTATGTCAAAGAGGTAGACGGGTTTGCCTTGATCCATAGCCAATTGCACAGTCCAACCAGTACCTCCTTTCACGCGTTTATGATCCGGTTCCAAAATGCCAAAGGCATAGATGGTATGGGCTTTTTTGGCCAATTGATAATTGCGTTGCAGCAATTGCAGGGTGTAAAAATGACTGGGCATTTTTTTCCCTAGTTTCTCCGCTGCCTGGTGAAGATGGGGGTTGGCCAGCATCAGGACTTCCACCGTAGAAGGGGTGATGAAAGTGGCTCGAGGATGGTTCGGGGGGACCAGGACTTCTAGTTGCATCCCAAAGTGTTTGGCATGTTCTTCGACGAGTGCATCCGTACCTTTGGCTCCCCCTGTGTAGACCACATGGCCATGACCCACCTGGAGTTCCAAGGCACCGAGATCTTGTTCTCCAATCATGTCGATGTTGGGTGGCATTCGTTGGGAAATACGTACCCGGTGTCAGGGCCTATAATAGCTAGAATCTCAGTGGGACTCAACCCTAAGGCCAAACCGAAATCAATGACGTGGTGATGTCGGCACTGTTGGAACGTGAATCCCGCTGCTAGACCTCGTTTGACCCGTTCAGCCAAATAGTCGTTGGTGGAAGCAAAGTCGTCTCGGTTGAGATCTTGGTAGTAGTCCATCTACTTGGAATGACGAGTTGGAGGACCCAGGGAGCTCCTTAAATAGGGACAGTTGACCAATGGGAAGACAAGAGGCCCTTAGTTGGATTGAAATAAGCTGACCAATGGGAAGATAACAAGTCCTTATATGGTTTGAATAAGCTGACCAATCGCATCAAGGGGGCATGAGTATAAAAAGCCATGCACGGTGGGGGTGAAAAACAAGCTTAGTAAGATGTCTATCGATTTGCAATATGGCAATGTCTCTCCAGCGCGTTATCCCAACCCGGGTAGGAAGAGAAAATCAACCCATCCCCCAGAGGGGAAGAAGAAGAAGAAGACCCTTCAACCTAGGACGCCCGAGGACTGTGATCCTGTGGTGCGCGAGGTCGTGGAAGACACCCGAGCTGCCGTGGAAGATATGATGAAAGAATTGAATGACATGGTGGAGCAATCTACACCACCACCACCACCACCTCAATTCACCTTGACGACCGTGTATGACAATGCGGAGGACTATGCTCAAGCGAAAGCCAACAGTGAAAGAGCCCTAGCTAGTTCAGTGGACACTATGGTGTGTCCTTGCCATGAAGTGCGTTTGGAGGCCCGAGAATCTCAAAAGGGATGGAAGTATGTGAAATGTCCCATGCAACCGTGTTTGCTGTTTTGTGGACAAGATCAAGCCTTGGAGTATATGAAAGCTGTGTATAGTCAACCTCATGTAGAAGTGTTGGACATGTGGGGTGGTTTGCAATGCTTTTGCCGTGAACCCGCCACGCTTCAACAGAGTCATTCGACTCAGAACCCCGATCGCTTGTTTCTGAATTGTTCCAAGAAAACGTGTGGCTTCTTCCGATGGGCTGATCAACCCATGGGTCCCAAGTACTGGAGTTGGTTTCATGACCATCCCCCCCAAGAAAGCCGATCCCCTCGCGGAACCACCCAGCCGTGATGCTCAAGGATATCCCAAGAGGGGCTATGACATCCCTGGCCCACCACCTCGAGTCCAAAGCAAAGAGGACGTGGATCGGCCCCTGACAGATTATGAGAAACAATTGTTACGAGAAATTCAAGATCTCAAGAACCGTCAAGAAATGATGGTAGCCCCAGCTCCACCACCTCCCAAGTAGTGACAGTGTTGACAACTGGCAGAAAGGTCTAGAGACCATCAGCTGTGGCCGTCTAGATCTCTTTTAATGTATTAAAAAGGAGTAGGAATAAAATTTTTTATCAATGTCACCATGGAGTCTGTATGTTATGCGTGGGATTCTGTCTTGTCCCTGGGGCAATGGCAATGTCATCAAACCCTTTGTCAACTCTTATATGATCATCAACCCGGGTCCCAAATCCCCATACCCCCTTGTCCCGAGGACACGCATCCTCTCCACCTCTTTGAAGAAACCCATGTCGACCGCAACTTGTATCGATGGGTGGTGTTTGTCTTACGGTTAAAAGACCACCCAGAGGCATGGCGATGGTATCGAATCATTCAAAAGGCACATCCCCACACGGTCCCCACCATATCGACCTTATGGGGTGAATGTCAGAACGTATGGCCCCTCGAAAGAAAAACACCCCATCATGGTTGAGTCGGTACCACGATCCTCGAGCCCCCGGCAGTTTAGGAGGCGTGCAACGGTTTGCCAAAGCCCATCGTCTCCCTTTGAAAAAAGCTCAACGGGTTTTGGAACGGGATTTGGCCTACACGTTACATAAACCACGACGTCGTCGTTTTCCCACCGTACCCGTGATCGTAGGAGGATTAGATGATCAATGGGTGGCAGATTTAGTGGAAGTGCAACCGTTGGCTAAGTATAATCGGGGTATACGATATTTACTGACGGTGTTGGATGTGTTGTCCAAGTACGCGTGGGTACAACCGTTGAAAGACAAAACCGGGGTGGCGTTGGTTCATGCCTTTAAGAAGATTTTGAAAGGACGACGTCAACCCAATCGATTGCAAACGGATCGAGGGAAGGAATTTTATAACCGGACCTTTCAACGATGGCTCGACGAGCAAGGGATCAAACATTTTTCCACGGAAGGGGATGCGAAAGCCAGTGTCGTGGAACGATTTAATCGCACCTTGAAAGAACGGTTGTATCGTTATTTTACCGCCGCCAACACCTTACGCTTTGACGATGTGTTACCAGAGTTGGTGCAAGGCTATAATGCTACCCGTCATCGAAGTATTGGTATGGCCCCTCAAGACGTGACATGGGACAACGAAGAAGCGGTGTGGAAACGATTGTACAGCAAACGATTGAAAGGTCAGAAAAAACCTAAATTCAAAGTGGGGGATCGTGTCCGTCTCAATAAGATTCATCGCACCTTTGAAAAAGGGTATTTACCCGGTTGGACGGAAGAAGTGTTTGTCGTGCATCGTGTGATCCCGGGCCCTGTACCCACGTATAAGATTCACGAATGGGATGATACCCCCGTCCAAGGCACGTTTTATGAAGAGGATTTACAAAAAGTCCATGTGTCCGATGTGTTTCGCATCGAAAAGGTACTTAAGCGACAAAAAGATCGTTGGTTGGTCAAGTGGAAAGGGTGGCCCGACAAGTACAATAGTTGGATTGCAAGCCAAGACGTGACGTCTCTCCAACCACCCAAGAGGAAAAAGACAAGCCCACCCAAAGAGACAAGCCCACCCAAAAGACGACGACGACGTGACTAAACAATGACGTTGGTGCCCAATTCTTCGTTTTACGTGACGTTGATGAGTCATGCGAGTACCAAAGAGTTTCCCGGGAACAAGAGTCATCATTTCATAAACCGATTGCCTAAACCCATCCGATTTATGGGACGAGGATGGATGGTAGGCATGGTGAGTTTATCCTTACCCATCATTCCCGTGGTAGCGGAAGAAGGAGGCGTGGGCGAGTCCCATCCTCTGTTGTATGTACGATGGCACGAACGGGTGTATACCAAAGACGATCAAGGCAACGATCGCTGGTACCATGAACGGCGCGAATTCACTGTCTACGGTCGAGATATGAGAAAGGAGATGACCTCGTCGACGGGAGTTCAATTTTTTCATCAACTGGTCTATCGTTACGAGCAAAGCTGTGCGAAACAAACCGCCCCCAAAAACAAATGGGCCGAGGACAATGGCGTTAAATTGGTCCCGACCTTTGAATGGACCACCGAAGGGGATTTGTTGTTGAATACCACCAATGTGGATTACAAACGACAAGTAGCGCACGTGTCATGGGGCAGAACCTTGGCCCTGAGAATGGGATGGATTGAACAAGTGTCGACGGGCGTGTATCGATTGGGTCCGAATCTCTTGCAAGAATTTCAAGGCATTTCCACCATTCCCACCCCGACGGATGTCCGCGATGCCGCCAACAAGCCCATCTTTTGGAAAGTGGAGGGGGATTATGTGAAGTTGAGTCTATCGTGCCCTTGGCGGTTTGTGAATTTGAACCAGACCTTTCGTCCTTCGTTGGAATTTCCCTCCGCGCGTCCTTTGCACGTGTATTGTGATGTAGGGACCAGCAGCATGGTAGGGGGTCGCATCACCGATCTCTTACGAGAAATCAAGTACCAGCCTCAAAACACCACCCACTTTGAACCTCGACATATTCAATATGTCCCAGTACGCAACGAAGTGGTGGAAATCGTGGAAACCCAGATGGCCGAAACCAATGGGGATCTGGTCAAGTTTGGTGAAGGGCATACCCTCCTGACCCTCCACTTTAAAAGGGAAGTCGTGGTGTGAAGAAGAAGAAGACAAAATGTCGTTCTACGTGACGTTACCCAGTCATGCCAACCGACGTGAATTTCCCAACAACCAAGCCAATTCCTTCAAGATTCGTTTACCTCAACCGTTACGGTTACAAGGAGGTGGATGGCAAGTGGGGTTGAGTGCCATTTCCTTACCGGATACGCACGTCAATTTGTACGAGTTGGTGCAAAAAGATGGGTTCATCATGTCGACGACCTGGGACCAAACCTACCCCAAACCGGGTGGAAAAGACGGGGAAACGGTCGGGCGAAGAGACAGTGCGCAAACCCTCATCAATGACATTCAACATTTGGATTGGGTGGTGGATGGGGTGAGTTTCATGAAAGCGGCCATTGCTCACTTGGAACAACGACGCAAGGAAACGGCGATTCAAGGAGGTCGTTTTACCAATGATCAAGGCAAACACACCTACGTCAAGTTTCGTTGGGAAGGCGACGATCTCATCATTGACAACACCAATGTCTGTCATTGCAAAACCGACACGCCAGCCCTGTACATCTACACCAAGTTGGCTGTCAAGATGGGATGGTTACGTAAAATTAGCAGTGGGTTGATTTTGGGCCCAAACTTACAACAAGACTTCATGGGGGATCAAATCCCCAACATGACAAAACCCATTGGCAACGATTGGAACGATGTGGACGACGATCAGCACAACCCGGTCTTTTGGACGGTGCGTTCGTTTTCACCGGATCATTTACGATTGAGTATGAGTTGTGGGTGGCGTTTCACCAACTTGAATGTGGCGTTTCGTTCAGTGGTGGGAGATCCCTCGCGATCGTTGCACGTGTACTCGGACGTGGCAGGCAGTATGATGGTCGGCAATCGCGTGACCGATTTGTTGCGAGAAATCCATTACAAGAGGGAAGGCAGAGGCACCATGTACTTTGAACCATTGCACATTCAATACCTACCACTTCGTAATGAAGTCGTGGAAATCATTCAAATGCAAGTCACCGAAACGTCTGGCACCGAGGATAAGTTGGTCAGGTTTGGAAAAGGCAACACCCTGGTCACGTTGCACTTCAAAAAGACATAAAAAGGGAAAAAAGGGGATGGTCAGTCAAAGATGCCAAAGACAAGAGCACGTCGAAGAAGAAGGCAACGAGGTGGCCTCTTGCCTCTGGCCGCTCTCGTGCCAGCCTTGATGGCTGTGGGGAAAGCCGCTGCGTTGGGAGCGGTGGGTGGTGCGGCGGGTTACGGTGGCAAAAAAGCCATCGAAGCAGCGACCACTCGGAAGAAAAAGAAAGGCCGATGAGAGGGGGTATAAAAAGACAAAGGGGGTGACGTGAAGCATAGACATTGGTGAAAGAGCAAAGAAGACACCATGCGAGGGGGAAGTTTGACACGATTTCGGACAGACGAGTGGTATGATCAACATGGCAGTGGGTTGATAAGGGAGGTCATGCGTGGGGGACTCCAAGGCCTTTAAAGCACGCGAAATCCTTTAAAACTGCCTAGTAATATCAAGAGAGGATTGAATGCAGGGTTAACACGCGGTGTTAAACGCAAAGCCGAACAAGTCATCAAAAAAGAAATTACCAAACAAGCCAAGAAAGCCTTGAATCAGAAGAACGTGAAAGACGCCGTGCGTGTGGCTAGTGCTTTGTTTCCCAAGCAAGTCAAACGTGCGCGAGATATTTTGGGAGTGTAATGGATCCCGTGCATTCACGACCTCGACGGATTCGTAGTGATCGAGGGTTGTCTCAATGGGGAGGACTGTATCCGTTTTGGAAACTCAGGAGAGGACAACGTGGTGGCTGGTTGAGTGCCGAGGTGATGAGAGTCCCCGGGTTTGATTTGAGACAACGTTTAGCACGACGACGCTATAAAAGCCCCTCACGACGACGACGGGGTACCACTACTCGACGACGACGACGACGACGTTAACCATGCCGAATGTGATATCACGCGTGGCACCCCCTACCTACTCTGAAGGGGCTGCCCCAGCGCATCCGCGTTCCGAAGGGACCGTCAACTCGGCGTTACGGATTTTCAAGGTGCCACCGACCGACATTAGCATCAATGCCTATCGCATGGTCACCATCCAACCCACCACCACGGGTATCAATCCCATGGAATTCATTGTACCAGGGTTGGACGATTTTGTGGATTTGGGACGCAGTTACTTTACCATGGAATTGAGATTGCAAAAGAGTACGAACGATAACTTGGACGCCAATCAGAAATTGTGGCCCGTTAATAATTTGGCCCATTCCATCATCAAACAAATTGACTTGCAATTGAATGGCACGTTGATCAGTCCTCAATCCGACACTTATCATTACAAAGCTTACCTGGAAACCTTGTTGAATTATGACCGAGAAGATGGCAAGACCGTGTTAGGACCCCAAGGATGGTTCAATCAAGTGGATTTCCCACCCCAATGGACTGCCAACAACACCAACAGTGCGGCACCACATAATGACTACCGGGATCTCCCCGCCAATCACAAAGGAGCCTTGGCCGCCATGGTAGCCGAAACCGCCAAGTATGCTGCAGGTCTTACCCACAGTCTGGTGTTTACCCCGGACTTGGAAGTCTTTCACACCGGCAAACTGTTGGTGCCTGGCATAGAAATCAAGATGAAATTTCATTTCAACAGCCCCAGCCTGTTTTTGAATGGAGTGGGTCTAGCTGGCCGATTGATGGAAGGGGATGTGAAACTACGATTTCATCTCTGCCAACTGCGTTTGAATGACGCCATCTACAGGAGTTTATCTGAAAAAAGACACAATGAAGGCCAAGTGGCTGCTTACCCGACCGTCCGCAGTGAAATCCGGACCTTCAGCATGCAAGGCAATGTGACCCGCTTTGATATCCCTAACCTGTTTCAAAACAGAATACCTGACCGATTGATTGTGGGGTTACTGGACAGCCGCGCCTTCAATGGAGATGTGACCCGAGATCCTTTCTGTTTCCAGAAATTTGGTCTGACATCCATTCGACAGATTGTCAAAGGAGAAGAATACCCTTATGAAACCCTACAGTTAGTGCGCAACAATGCCAGCCGAGATAATCTAGGCTACTTCCGTTTTCTGCATGCCAGTGGTGCCTGGTGTAAAAAGAAAGGCAATATGGTAGAACTAGGAGATTGGGGCCACAGGAAAAATTGTACCTTGTACATGTTTGACAATGTCGCCAATGGATGTGCTGACAGTCAAAACCTCAACCCCAAGCAAACGGGAGATTTACAACTGGTCTTGGAATTTGGAGCCGCCCCCGGTACCAATATAACCGTACTCGTGTATGGTGAATTTGAGAACTTGCTGGAGATTGACAGGAACGGAGCCGTGTTGTACAACATTTACCAACACTGAAGATGGAACATGTGGCCTTGAATAATGTGCAATTGGATTATTTAGCCCGAGACGACCCCCAATTGAAACCTGTCTTTTACGGGACGGTAGCCTGTGATCGTTTACCCAAGAGTCCTGTCAAGACTGCCCCGCAAGGGTACATTGTGAATACGGACCCACACGATCAACCGGGACAACAATGGTTAGCGGTCTGGACGGATGGAAAGGTGTGTGAAGTCCTGGACAGTTATGCTTTGCCCATGGACACGTACGTGCAAGCCACTCCGTTACGAGATTGGATTGTCCAACATTGGAAGTATGTGGTGACCAATGGCAAGTCCCTCCAAGCCATTTCAAGCAAGAGTTGTGGTGATTACGCCTTGTTGTACTTGAAAGCCAAAGCCCGTGGACGAACCTTGCAAGATTTTTTAAATGAGTTTTCGGATCATGATTATGTCAGCAATGACCATCAAGCCGGTCAACGCCTTCAACAATTGATTGTAGGCCAAGAAGCGAGATGGTATCAACTGTGTTGTCATCCGTATCATCAATGTAATAATTAAATAAAAAAGTTCGTTGGAAAAAAGTGGTGTTGGAGTCGTAGCTCAGTCGGTAGAGCCTTTGGATCCCCCCCGAATACATGAGGAGGGTCGTGCGCGTGGGTTCGAGTCCCACCGATTCCAATAAAAAGGTGCCTTTTTTTTTTTTAAAAACTGGGTAGTGTCATCATGCAAACGGGGAAACCGTTTCGTTTTCATACTCCCTCCTCTATCTTGGTCGTGGGTCCTTCGGGATGTGGTAAAACCGTGTTTACGGAAAAACTCTTGGTAGACAACCCAGAGTTGTTTGAAACCCCACCGACCCAACGGCATTATTGTTATGGGGCATGGCAAGATCGATTTCGAAGCATGCAAGATCAAGGGGTGGTGTTTCACGAAGGGATTCCCGATCATGACGCGTTGGTCCAATGGTTTCCTCAAGGACATGGGGTCCTGGTCTTGGATGATTTAATGGATGAAGGGAGTCACGATAAACGCGTGTTGGATTTATTCACCAAACATTCACATCATCAAGGGGTGACCGTGTTGTACTTGTGCCAAGACATGTTTCCCGTGGGTCGATATGCTAAAAGTATATCCCGCAATGCCCATTACATTGTGGCGTTCAAGGACCCCCGAGATCAATTAGGGGTACGCAATGTCTTGTTGCAATCGTTTCCTACCACCTGGAAAGACACGTTGGAGACGTTTCATCAGGCCACCACACGACCGTATGGGTATTTGGTGTTGGATTTACATCCCGCCTCCTCCGATCAACAACGTTTGTTGAGTCACCTGTTAAAAGACGAAGGATGGACTCGCACCTATCAAAAGCGACTATAAAGGCACCCTTTGAACAGGAAAAAGAGAGAGAGAGCAACCATGGCCGATGATGAGGATGACCGTCAACCTCCGCAATCGTACGATACCGTGGCCCCGGCGGGTGTGGGGGCGACCACCAGTAATCAAATGTCCCCAAGGGCCTTCCAAGATTTGTATATGACGGGAGACCAAGGCCTTCTCGACGTCGCCATGGAGGAAATTCACCCCGATGCCCTCGGTGAGTTTTTGAGAAATCTCCCCTCCCCCAGGACAGTCGCCGGCTGGCCCGATGTGGATGGTGCACCCCCTGTGCAGGCCTCTTCCCCCGCTGGGGTAGGAAGTCGAGCATCCCATTCACCCTCATTCCATAGCCCCCAGACCACCCCGGAGTCCCCGAGAAGTCCACCTGGTTGGCGAACAGCACCAAGTGGTCGGACAGCAGCGGGTGCAGGGGGTAATGGTAGTGGTGGGCGTGGTGGTGGTGGTGGGCGTGGCGGTGCTGGGGGTGCTGGTGGTGGTGCTGGTGGTGCTGGGGGTGCTGGTGGTGCTGGTGCTGGTGGTGCTGGTGGTGGTGGTGGAGGAGGTGGTGGTGGTGGTGGTGGTGGCCGTCGTGGTGGACGACGTGGTGGTCGACGTGGGCGACGACGACGACGAACCCCCACTTCGCCTTTGACACCTGCCTCCAATGCAGCCACCCCTCGAGGATCTTGGACGTCTGGGAGTCCACCCCCTCGTACCTTGCGTCAAGCGGATTTACAACGACGTTTACGCATGCTGTTACAAGATCAAGAACAGTTAGCCCAAGGACGTGAAATTGCCAATGTCACCATGACCAATAGCATTGTGACCAGTTATAAACAGGGAGGAGCACCGAGCGTACAAACCTCGTCGTCTCGTGTTTCGCCGTGAGGATGAAAACCGTCGTGTCGTTATTGAATGGATCGAAACATCATGGTATTCCATTCCCCCTGGAATTATTACAACGCATGGATTCCTTGTATGCGTTTTACCATCAACAATGGTGGTGTTATCGAAAAATGTTGAATCATTACAAGTGTATCAATGCCTTGTTCAATGGGATGGCGTTACTCCTGATGGCCGCAGGTATGATTGCGGGTCCGCTTTTGGAAAACAGTACGTTGGTAGCATGTTTGGCGGCCGTGGGCACGGTGGTCAAAGGATGGAACGATTTTAAACAATACCGATTTAAAGTGACCATGAGTCGATTTGCGTTTACCACCTATGCCAAAGCCTTGACCGAATTGAAAACCCATGTGCGTGGTGTCCCCTTGGAGGATCTGGAACGATTTTTAATCAAGATGCAAACCTTGGATGATACCATTGTGGATTTCACCCCTCCGTTACCCAAACGATGTGTGCAAGATTACCACCGTCATTTTGTGTACCAACCCCTGGAAGCCCTATGCTATGTGGACGGATGTCCTCGTCCCTTGAGACCCAATGATTATTGGATCAATAAAAAGCCGCTCCCTCCCAGTCCCACACTCTTAGAACCATGGCCGTCCAACGAAGACGACGACGCAGAAAAAGGAAACAACGAGGAGGGGCTTTAATTCGTCGCAAACCCCGTTTGGTGGATAAAATTGCCCATGGCATGAGTATGTTTCTATCGGGCCCAGCGCCTGGGTTTGGACTCGCTTTAGGCAAATTAGGTGGTCAAGCCTTGAAAGGCATTACCGATAATGTACAACATTACCGACGACAACGAGGTGGGGGTTGGTGGCAAGATTTCAAACGCAATACCCGTCAAGGCTATAAAGAGACGCGAGACGTGATCAAACAAGACAAAGCCCTTCAACGTGTGTTGATGAATCGTCCATGGTATCCTTGAGGAGACGACGACGACGACGTCGTCAACGAGGAGGGTTTTTAAATCTATTGGTCCCCGCTATGGTGGGGTTGGGGAAAGCCGTGGCCTTGGAAACGGATAAACGTATAAAACGCACGATTCAAAAAGCCAACCAACGGTATCGTCGTCGTCACCGATAAAGGATGCAACGTCTTCGACGTCAATTACCGTTTTTACGGTCCATGTTACAAGAAGCCAATGGTTCCAAACGTCAAGAGTTGTTACAACATGCCAATGCCGATCAAATCAATGCTGTGAGTGAACTGGTCTTGAACTTTTTAAAAAACAAGATTCCTGTGACCCCACCCATGCTGGCTAAACTTCAACCCTATAAAAAGGTGCTACGTGATTTGGGACGTCGTCGACATTCCGTCAAAAAACGTCGTCAGTGGTTAGTCCGACAAAAAGGACGCGGATTGTTTCAAGGACTTCACGAGGTGTTATGTCAATGTGTTCGTTAACCCTCCCTACGTGGATGGTTCTATTACAAGAGGCCAATCGGGCCACCGACAAGTGGAAAGACGAGTGTCATTATTGGAAGCATAAATATCACCTGTTGTATCGAGAGTACCAACATATCTTGAGGGCCCGTCTTTGTGAGAGCTGTCGTGCGGTAGAAGACGGGGAACTTTGCCCCGATTGTAGTCAACGACCATGGACGAGGTCTACATGATTCCCCATAAGGACTTGGAACAACTCATTCAATATTATAAAGGAGAACTCACCGAAAATGCCTTGTTGAACAAAGCCGCAACGCTCGCCGCCAAAAAACATGTGTTGTTAGCCAACCCCCAATTACCCCCAGCCCTGGTCAATGCTCAAACCAAACCATTGAGTCAAGAATTGACCAAGTTAACCAAACGCATTCGTCAATTTCCTGGCGGGGTGGGGGTTGGTGCACCGGGTGGCCCACCCGGTGAAGAAGGCGAGGAAGAAGCCGGGGATTTGGTGACGGGACCCGTGGAACAATGGTTGAAGCGCATGATAAAAGGCAGCCCGTCGACTCCCAAACCTCCCATTACCCCTGCAACCAAGAAAGGCAAAGGAGCAGCCACTACCAGTAAGATTCCCATTGTTAAGAAAGGGAGTCCATCCACCAGTCGAGGGGATCTACAATCGCGTTTAGAAGCCGTGCGAGAACGTCGCAAGACTTGGGAAAAGCATTTAGCCGAAAGTGGTTTCACGAAAGGCAAAGGGAAAGGCAAAGGACCCGCCCGAGAAGTGGAACGATTGAAACCTTTACCCGGTTGGCAAAAAGTTACGACGTCGATTGGATTACGACAGTGAGTAAAAGATGCCCACCAAGAGGAGGAGAAGGGGTATGAAACGCCCCCAACGAGGAGGGGCCTTGGATGTCCAAAAATGGATTGCTAAAACCGGCAAGGAATTTCATTGGCCCGGTTATCAGTACATGGGCCCTGGCACCCATTTGACCAAACGTCTGAAACGTGGGGATCCAGGGATCAATCGCTTGGACCAGATTGCTAAGCAACACGACATTGATTACAGTCGTGCCAAGAATTTGCAAGATAAATGGAAAGCCGATACCAAGATGATCCATGCCATTGATCGATTACCCGGCAAGAAAACCAAGACGGAACGGGTGGTCAAGAAAATCATGCAAGCCAAGAAACGTTTGAAATTGTAAAATTTAATAACACACCGTACCATGTTGAGTCAATAAAAAATGAAAAAATGTCACATTGGTTGGTTCTACTGACTGCAACAGGGAATACAATCGAACACATCCTTTTCGAGCATGAAAGCATCCACCTGGAGTACAACAAGTCCAGAAAACGCGTAATAACATTACGATGTTATTACTCGTTTACCCGGAGTTTTCGGTCCCAGTTACGTCTGGATCGCCGATGTAGGACTGTTTATTCTTTTCAATCTTGTCGTACTCCAACTGGATACCTAAAGGGTGGCGCACCCTAGCCAAAATGTTTTTTTTTTTCATAAAAAATAAAAGTGTTCTGCCAACATACAAATACGAATGTTCTGCCAAATACAAAGACGATTCAATGTTCTACCAAATACAAAGACGATTTCAAAAATGCTCTGCCAAAAATACTAAGACGAGGGTTAAGTGACAAAGTCATCCAAATCAAACGAAGGATCCTCCTGCATCATCATGTCATTTAAAAAGTCAAACAAAGAGTCGTCCGATGACGACGACAAGTCATCGAGTAAATTGTCTAAAAATCCTTTCCCATCGTCCCATACAGAATGATCCAGGGGATGAAGGCCCCTGAATCCATGTCCATTATGGTACTAGATTGATCCATGGCATCCTCCTGGGTGGGCGACAGGGTGTTCCAAAAGTCCTGCATAAAATCTGTCAGGGTCACGGTTAATTTGAGGGGGCCTAAGGCTTGGCGTTTCTCCTCCATTCTCTTTTTGACCATGGGCCCTCTGAGGGCAGCGGACTCACGTACTCTCACTCGAAATTGTTTCTCCCGCTGCTGACCTGCTTTCGAACGGTAGTATTGTCTTTTATAGGCCCGGAGTCGTTCTGCATTCATGGCATAGTACTGTTTCTGGTAGGCTGCTATTCGCTCGGCATGTTTGATCCGGTACCGAGCTCTCTCAGCCCGTCGCTGCGCCTGTCGTCGGGCTGCTCTGGCACGGAGCTTTGCCAATTCCTTGTACACGTCGCCGTCGTCGTCGTCCTCAACGCTTACCAGGGGGGTCTCACTACGTTTCGCCTTTCTGGCCTTGCACCTGGCTTTGCTAGCCTTTTTCTGCGCCCGTCGTCGCTCTTCTTTCGCCCTCAGCTCTGCTAATTCTGTCAGGATGTCATGGTCGTTTGAGTCGCTGTCGTTAAGGTCGTCGTCGTTGTTTTGTTTGTAGTTCACGGGGGGTCTGCGAGGGTGACTGCGGCGGAGGCCCTCTCTTTCGTTGGACATGAGGCGATGGTGATGGTGCTGGGGGAGGTGTCTGGGGCCTCTTGAATTTGTGGTGCCAGTTGGTCCAGCAGAAGTCGAGGCCCCGGATGTACCACTCGGTGTTGAGTTGTGGGTAGCAGCCTGGGTTCCAGTGCTGTTGCATGTAGGTGTGCCGTGCTGTCTGGGCTGCTTGGGCGAGCTGCCTCCTTTTCCTTCTCTCCTCCAACAACTCTTCCCCAAACTCCCGGATGTCTCGGTCGTCGAGACTCCACTCCTTAACCTCATTTAAAATTTGTTGCACTTGGAATTTCTCAAAGTCTTTCAACAGCTTGTCATGGTCAGAGTCCATCTTGAGATGGTTGACCTCGAAGTGCGATCTGTTTTATAGGGTCTCATTCCTTCCCATCATGCCTATGGACCCCCAACTAGAGAGGGGGGGAGGGGGGTCCCCCCACCCCGTCCCACCCCTCCCTAGGGTGCCCCCTCTCTAGGGGCACCCTGTTTGGTGATTGGTTCCTTCCCCTCCCACGTGACATTTTGGTTCTCCATAAAAACAGAGCCCCGATCTCCAGTGAGTTCATCTGATCATGTCCACTCAAGAAGACGATGTGCCGGGGCCAAGCGGCCTCGCTACACATGAGATCATGTCAATGCTTGGTTTGGAGATAAGTGATTCAGAAGACGACACAAATTCCTGTGTGGGACGTTTGATTTCTACCGAAGACCACCTGGAAGACACAGAGGATGACCTTTGTGAACAGGCCTTGGAACAATGGGAACGACAACAAAGTGGGGGTGGATTGCATCCTCCTGCGCAAGTTACCTTCCAATTTGACTCAGAACCTTTTGTGGATCGGAGGAGTGATCGCATGGGAGTACAAGAACGTCATTTCAATACCCGGTTACGCCAAAGGGGGAACTTGATTCCAGGTCAAAACATTACCCAAGCTCTCCAAGACGGATTACGTCGAGCCGTCGATCAAGTGTTAACCACCACCCCCGACCTCCACGATGAAGACAGGTTATACTTCACCATCGCCTCGGACAGGCTCCACAATAATTTTCAGGGGTGGGGATTACGTGCGGGTGAATGGCGTCGAGACACAGAGCGTGTGGAGGCCCTGTTCCAACGTTTAGCCCAAGCCCTCAACAGCAACGAACAATTTGAAATGGACGATTCCTTTCAAGTATCCATCACTCAAGTCCATCATGCTCCTCAAGGTACCGGCAGACCCCGTCGTGGGAAACCAGGTCATCCCACGATGGACCTGTTGAGAAAAAATTCCCATTCCATCATCCGCATTACCAACAACGATCAACTCTGTTGCGCCAGAGCCCTCGTGGTCGCCAAAGCTCGCGTGGACCAACACCCCAAACTGAAATCCATTCGACAAGGAAGACCCCTGCTGCGAACCCTAGCTTGGGATCTCCAGAATGAAGCCAAGGTACCCTTCGGTCCTTGTGGCTATGATGCTTTGACCCAATTCAGTCAAGCCCCCTCCCTCACCGGTTACCAGATCATCCTGGTCGATGCGCAGCGATCGTTCCACATCACGACGTTTGGGCCCCTACGAGACAAACAACTGATCCTGTTGCATAACCAAGACCATTACGACGTGATCACTCGTCTACCCGGATTTTTCGGGTCCAGTTATGTGTGTGCGGATTGTTGGAAACCCTACAACACCGTGGGACTGCATCGATGCACCAAGAACAAGTTGTGCGGAGCCTGTCGACAGAAAGATTGTACCGATTTTATTTATGCCAACCCCCGACACCTCAAAGCCACTCAACGTTGCCAGTCGTGTCATCGGGACTTTTTCGGACCCACCTGTTTGGAAGCCCATGTCGGCAAGACCCATGCTGGCAAACCCGCCATGAACCCCCAGTCCTCCGTGTGCTCTCAACGACGCCGATGCCCTGACTGTTATCAACAAAATGTGGGCTTGTCCCGCATTCAACGTCATCGTTGTAAGCACGTGGATTGCCCTTCTTGTCATCAGTACGTGCACGCTGACGACCACCTTTGTTTTGTTCAAAGAGCCCCCAAACCTCAAGACGAAAAGAAGAGAAAGAGGACCCGTCAAAAAGGTCCTCGCGCCAAACGAGGTGCCGCCGCCGCGGCACCCCATGCCTCCGAGGACGAGGAAGACCTGCCTCCCTTACACGTCTTCTTTGATATCGAAGCCATGCAACCCCACGAAAAACACATTGCGAATCTCGTCGTGGCCGAAACCGAAGACAACGATGAACCCAAGGCTTTCCAAGGTCCCTCCTGTACCCGCGACTTTCTGCAATGGTTGGATACCTTGGCCCTCCACGATACCCGTCAAGTCAATGTCATCGCTCATAATTTTCAAGGGTACGATGGGTACTTTATCATCCAAGAATACTATGGGGACAACCGGATCGTTGAACAACTCCGCAACGGATGTAAACTCTTAGAGATCAAGCACGATCGCATTCGCTTCATTGATTCCATGAGTTTCTTCCAGATGCCCCTCTCCGCGTTTCCCAAAACCTTTGGTTTGACAGAACTCTGCAAAGGGTATTTCCCCCACAAGTTCAACCTGCCCAGTGATGAGTATCAAAACTACGTGGGCATCCTCCCCTCACGCGATTACTACATGCCTGAGACCATGTCACTCGAAGGCAGACAAGCCTTCGAAACCTGGCATCAAGAACAACGCGACCAGGGCGTGGTGTTTAATTTTCAACAAGAGTTATTGGACTATTGCAGCTCAGAAGTACGTCTCCTCAAACAAGGATGTCTGACTTTCAAACGCATGTTTGAAGACTTAACAGGCTTCAATCCCTTCGAACACGTTACCATTGCCTCGGCTTGTAATCGAGATTTACGTATGAACCGGATGATCCCTAACAGTATTGCCAGTGAACCCACCCGTAGTTGGAAGAAGAATAACATCAATCAATCCAACTCAGGCCTTCACTGGTTAACCTGGTGCGATCACCAACTACGTCAACGCGCCCTCCAAGATCTTACCCCCGCCGACTTGGACGACCACGATCTCTTGGCCAGTGCCTATCCAGACCATCCCCATCCAAGTCATCGCCAGTACGTACAACATGTCCGAAATGGCGGCGAGTATAAGATTCCCGGGACCAACTTAGATGTGGATGGTTATTGCCCCGACACCCACACCGTCTACGAATTTCAAGGGTGTTTCACCCACGGATGTCCTACCTGTTATCCCAATCGCTACGAAAAACATCCCTACAACTATGATCGAACCATGCAGGACGTCTATGACGCCACCCAAGACAAAGTCCAAAACCTTGCCAAACAAGGGTACAACGTCATTCAAATGTGGGGATGTGAATGGGACCACCTCCGAGACACCCAACCAGAGATCGACTCCTTCGTCCGGGAACTCGACTTTATCGACCCTCGTCAACCTCGGGACGCTTTCTGTGGAGGTCGTACCAATGCCATCAAACTCTACCATTGTGTCACCCCCGGCCAAAAGATCCACTACATCGATGTCACCTCCTTGTACCCGTGGGTTAACAAAACCTCCACCTACCCCAAAGGACATCCCACCTTCATTTCACAACCGGGTCACACCGACATCCATCAGTACTTTGGCCTCATTCAATGCCAAGTCCTACCACCCCGACATCTCTACCATCCTGTCCTGCCTTACCGTCAAGATGACAAACTCACCTTTCCCCTCTGTGCTACCTGTGTCCAAGACGAAATGACAAAACCTCTTTTGGACCGATCCTACCAGTGCCATCACACCGACGAACAACGCGCCCTCACCAGTACCTGGTGCAGTCCCGAATTAAAGAAAGCCGTCGAGTTGGGGTACCAAGTCCAATACATCTACGAAGTCTGGCATTTCCCCGAGACCTGTGAGGGCCTCTTCGCCGATTATGTCAACACCTGGCTACGCATCAAACAAGAAGCTAGTGGGTGGCCTAAGGACGACATGTCCGAAGAAGAAAAAATGAAGTACATCCATGATTACTACGAGAAGGAAGGTATACTGCTGGACTACACCCGAATCCAAAAGAACCCAGGCCTACGAGCATTAGCCAAGCTCATGCTCAATTCTATGTGGGGGAAGTTTGGACAACGCCTCAACAAGACCCAAATTCAAGCCTTTGATGATCCTCATGCCTTCCACCGTTTCTTGGATACCGATGCCTTAGACGTACGTCACGTGTCCGTCATCAATGACGACATGGTTGAGGTCCACTTTCAAAATAAAAAAGAGGACATCCGCGTGTCACCCAACCTGAACATTTTTGTGGCCTGCTTCACCACATGCTACGCCCGACTTAAACTGTATCAAGCCCTGGAAGCCTTAGGGGAGAGAGTCCTATACTTCGACACCGACTCCGTCATCTACCTGGAAGAAACACCCACTCAATTCAAACCTGACTTGGGTTCCTATCTGGGGGACTTCGCCTCCGAATTAGAGGACGATGAATACATCCAAGAATTTGTCAGCGGAGGACCCAAGAACTACGGGTATACTACCAATAAGGGAAAGGTGGAGTGCAAGGTCAGAGGCTTCCGACTCAACAGTGAAGGACACACTCAGTTGAATTACGACGTCATGCGTCAGAATGTCAAAGATGAAATAGAAAGACCCCTCCCAAAACCACGCCAAAACCAGGTGATCAACTCCCACCAAATTGTACGGGATCCAACAAACTACCAACTCTACACTCGACCAAGCAGCAAGTTCTATCAGTTAGTCTGCAACAAACGAGTCATCGATCCCCGCACCTTCAAGAGCTACCCCTATGGCTACGAATGAGAGATCAAAAAACAAGATCGTCGATTGTGATCACTGTGATCGAGAACATTTGGCGCCACCACCACCACCCCCATTCTACAGTTCCTTTGCCATACCTTTGATCAGAAATCAATCATATCGACGTCAACTACAACAATGGATCCGTGACAACAATCAATGGCGAAGAATAACTCGATGTCTAAAACAATGGTGGGGACCCTCTATTGAACATTAAGGAATCTGCTGTCTGTTGAAAGACAGATTCAAAAAGCAACATTCATCAAAAAGGAACACTTATCAAAAAGGAACGCTTATCAAAAAGGAACACTTATCAAAGAGGAACTCAAAGGAATACTCGGGAAACCCTCCTCCTATTTTCTCAGTTATTGTAAAAACAAAAGTATAACAATAAACGTGATTTATTAATTTTTTCTCTTGTTTTCACTCCAAGGGTTACCCCCGTTCCAAAAATTGGACTTTGGACTTGGAGCCCGCGTTTTCTCAGCGGTTTTAACCCACCTTGAGCCCACGATCCTATTTTTTCACTCGCCAGCGGTTCCCCTCTCAAACCACGTGACTTCCGGTTCCCATGACGTCACTTCCGGTCATGTGACTTCCCCTTGAGCCCACGATCCTACTGACCTGCGGTTTTCCGTTCCTATGACAACCCCTTGACCAATCAAAAGCCAAAAGCTCTCGGCCAATCAGAAGCCTCCATTTGGGCTAAGTGAGCCCACTTTACTACTCTGGAGTGTATTTGAAGTCCTTAGATGGAAAGAGTGTGAAAGACATGTCGATCAGAAGGTTACAGCTGTTCGAAAGATCAAACTAGCAGACTTAATCGCGACATTACGTAATACACAAAGAAGAAGATAAATTCTAGCATGCAAAAGCCAACCATGCTTCTAATCGCTACAAACTTGTACAGGATAACTGAGTAACTATTGAGATGTTCGCTGACTTGAGAGATTTTGTTACCGTAATCACAGTGCAATGGTTTGATGGGATTTTGGTGAACACTGCAGAATTATGCATAAATTGAGGAGGTCAAAGCATCGCCCATATGCCTCAAGCTACATACTTTTGAGCATATGTGTGATCTATTTTAGTTGTAGAAATATCCATCTGAGAAAAAGTAATTTCAGGTATTCCAATTTGAGAAATTATCAAAAATAGTTTGATTTTCTTGCAAAAGTTAATTATTGACATGCTTAATTTATGCCAGTAAGTTAGTTATCATTTAACTGCAGATGAAAGGTAATTCATTGATGATTGAGAATATGAACAGTTGTACTTAGTTAAAGTCGAGATAACTTTATAATAAAGGTTAGAAAGCATGATGATATGGTATTAGTCTGCAAAAAAAAAAAAAAAAAAAAACTTGGTAAGAAATGAGTTAACTCCAACTGTTGTACTTCCTTTTTAATCAGTACAAACTCAGGCATACCGGTACCTAATTCTTCCTCTTCTCTTTCACCAATCATAGTTCTCTTTTTACTCTTGTCATTCTTGTGGATCCAGATAATGCCCACAGTTTGCTTATTAAAACTAGGTATGAAATCTTTGGGAGGGGGGAGAACGGCTGAAACGAATGCTAGTTTTTGAGAGTGCTAAGGATTTCACTATGTTAATTTTCCCATACAGCCTCAAGTCTCTGGAGGACCACGCATTGAGGCATTTTTCCGAGGAAATCAATTTGGGTTGTGAGTTTTCACTAAAGAAATATTCTGGTCACTTGAAAAGCAAATACCAAGCGCATTCACATAATTTCTTGGCCAGCGTACATCAAAGGGAGTGTCCAACCAAAGTGCGTCAGTTTTGGACCTGTTTAAACTAAGTCCAGAACACAATCTAAAGAAGCTTAAAGAGATCTAGTTTTTTTAAACAGATTGCTGGCTGGTAAAGTATCCTCGACAACAACAACAACCATGCACCACAACAATTTTGCTTCCATACTTGTACATGCTATTACCGACTTCAATATAAACTATATTTAGACATCGACTCATGATCAGTACAGCAATCAGGTTTTCACTATCGTTCGCCTTATCATTAAATCATGAATGAAAGCAGCGATAGCCTTACACACAAAACGATCAAAAGAAATAAAATTTTTGAATTGTTATCTAAATCATTGAAATGACGATATTTGTCACTTGTTTCATTGGAAAATTTCATTCTGAGTTCATTGTGATAATGACATGAGAATAAGAAATGTGATTCAGCCTCCGTTTCTTTCAAGGAGTAGAAAGAATATATTCTTAAAATTTCCAGTGTCTTATCATGTCTGCCAGTTACAATTCTCAAATTATGATTTTCTTTTTGTGATGATATTACCTTTTGGTAAAAGTTCTAAGTGTAACCAGAATTTTAAATGTTTATGTCAATTTCTACAGGCAACATTTGGAAATTGCTTATTGACCCTAAGAAAAATTTACAGGAATGGATATGCGTTCTTTCAATTGCAGTGAAACCTGTATTAAGGGGACACCCTTGGGACCCTCGCTAGTGTCCGCTTAGTACAGAGTGTCTTCTTACTACAGAGCGTCTTCTTAGTACAGGTTTTGATAAATTGCGAAACAAGAGTTGATTATTGACCTCTTATATCTCAATCGTTGTTAACCCCGCATACTTGTCATCGCCCCGCTCTCACCAAAGCAGTCGCAACTGGCCGCTCCGGGTAGAATTTCTAATTTACTGTAACTAGAACTGCTTAATGCAGGTTTGTCGTAAATGACTTGATTCTGGTTTCCTCGTCCGCTTTATAGAGGTGTCCGCTGAATACAGGTTCGTTTTAAAGCAAACATGGGAAGAAAATTTAGGGACTTCAGCTAGTGTACGTTTAGTAAAGGTTGTCTGCTTAAAATGGGGTCCGCTTAATACAGGTTTCACTGTACCACCAGGAAGTAATAACAACAAGAATACTCGAAGGCGACCCACCTTTTGTAGAGGTAGGAGAGCTACACAAAACACCACATATCTGACAAGACTAAAAGGGAAAATTTTGGTCCTGAAAAGTTGCCTTAAATTCTGTGTGCATGAAGCACGGGGAGGTTTTAAATTTTACGTTAAATCCTTTTCAAATACAATAGTTTTGTCCATTTCCCTCAATAGTGTATTCAGTTACCACCCATTTGTCAAAAGCGATACTGCTTTTTTAACAACGAATTTAGATTTGCAAACAAAAGACGCGAATAAAAATAATAGAGGGTTTCTTTTTAAGGTCAGTTTGTTTATTCAGGCCGAAATTAATAGAAAAGAAAAAGGGATTTTTTGCCTTACAGCTGATCTATGAAAAAGGGCTAAAATCTCTTTTTTTTGCAGAACGGTAGGTCCATTTCCCTTATTGGTTTGTTCAGTTGTCACTCAATTGTTAGATTAAGCAGTTCTTTTTTTGGGGGGGAACAAAAGGTACGTATAAGTGAAATATGGAAGCAAGGAACCTTTAAGTAAACAATTTAGATACAAAGAAAGGGTTTTTCTTTGCATGGTTAAAGGTCAGGTTGTTTATTCAGCCCGAAAGCAATAAAAAACAAAAAAATATTTATTGCCTTATCACTAAATCATTAAAAACGGGTTTAATCTCCATCCACCCGCCATGTTTGCTCTCTTTGGTTCCTAATATTTGAGCAGAGAAATGTTCAAACTTTATTTTCAAGAGCCTTTTTGGTAATATTTACTTTTTCTTTCACCTTAAAATGATAAGAACAACGTTGTATAAGCAGCTGATTGACCTTGGGTATTTATAATGTATGCCAGGGCCTCAAAGATATCATAATGGTGTTTCTACTTCTTCCTCTCTACTAGTGGCGATATTAACTCTTCGGAAACTCGAAATGTTTCGCGTGGTTGTAGGTTTTCTCTCGCTTTTTGCCGTGACTTGGGGTGAGTAGTTGTATCGACAAAATGACATACTATGCTTTAAAACTGGAGAGTGAAAATGTGGACTGTTGGACAACATCTTGAGCCAAAATTGTTTTAGGGTTTCGAATGGTAAAAGACCTCAACAGGACAAATATTCGCAACTGTTTGTTCCTTTGCCCTAAAAAGGTCTCTTGCGGTCTTTGAGGTTTCCTCGTTTTAGTTGACCAAATAAAAAAAAAAGGGTACGAAGTAATTTCTTATTTAACTGCACATGTCTTTGTTAACGAATTTTGGCAGAGTTTACCCTTCAGCTGTACCAAAACTAACAAGCTAGTTTAATTCCAAGATCGTGGGTGTATATATTTTGCTAAGTGGATCTGATTGAAACTGTACGATACTGACGCATAATTTATGAACTCAATCACTTCCAAAGCAAATAAAGACTCTTGTATCTGGGACAATCGAAAGCCGAACATAACTGCAATAATAAGTATAACTTTAACCATCTATAGGCAGATCACTCGGCAGGTACCATGTGGACCCCAGCCTCCTCGAATTTAGGTGAAATATTTAGAACGAACGTCTCTAAGTTAAGCCAATGAATAAACCGCTGGTGTATAGGTAAAGATGAGTTACTGTCTCAATAATTTACTGCCGAGATTTTAAAGTTTTAAGATCAGGCCGGAATAAACCTGTCATTGATGATTTATCGGATGTAGCTCGGTGAAATAAGTTTTAAATCAACCAATTCATATTGCCCTTTTTTTTACATGCTTTTGGCTTCTTCTCTTCAGTTCACGCGCAGTGTAACAAGGAAGGCGTCATTTTAACTGAGTCATCTGGGAGTTTCTCCAGTCCAGACTTCCCGTCTAATTACCCAAACCACAGGACTTGCAGATGGATTATTTCTGCTCCACAAGGCCACCGAGTGTAGCTGAGCTTCCAGATATTTCTGTTGGAAACTTGCCTAATTCCCTTCTTTTGCACGTGTGACCACGTTGAAATAAGGGATGGAAACAATGAAAATTCTCCTAGATTGGGAAAATTTTGTGGCACCAACAAGCCTCATCAATCCAGTCATCTGGACGATATCTGTGGGTGGAATTTGACACTGATCGTACAAGAAACGGCAAAGGATTTCATGCAAATTACACCATAGTTGGTATGAGTTCTTTGTAGTCTTCTCCGTTCATTTTTGTCGTTGCTTTTGTGTTATTCACCTGGTAGCTCTCTGCAGAAGCACCTAACGAATGTATTCGGCAGAATATCTTTTCTGAGGGCTTTAGTCGCCTTGAAAATCTGATCTGTAATTAATTCAGTAGACTTGGGCCTTATGCGTGATTACGTCACTTGCCCAAAATTCACCACCAAGCTTCGTTTGCACTAAATTATTCTCATCCTCTGGCACGTTGCACGTGGATATTCTTTTCAGTTTTGCTGCTTTGGGGTTTTGTTCGTGGTAAAATCTACAAGTTTCTTCTCTGAAAGCCAGACTTGGTGGTGAAATTATCTAGTCTGACATAAACACGCATAAGGGCTAAGTAATACTGTTTTCTTAGTGAAATGTCGCCTAAAGGTCGGTGTAACGTCCGAAAATTCTGACGCCGTTTGTTTTCGAGACTATAAAGGAATAATAAATGTCGTTTTGAGTACGAAAAATAGTAAGCTAGGATTTTCAGAAAGAGGAAAGCAGCTAGAAAGTATATTTTTCTGCCGCTGAAATATTCAGATTCGAAAAGATCACTGACTGTGTTATCAATAAAAACGTTACTAGCATGTATATAGTTTTATATACTTTTCAAAGGTCAGTGACTGTATTGGCAATTAAAAGTTACTTTAAGGTGAAAATACCGACATGTATATAGTTTTATGTATGTTCGTCTTGAAGTTTGTGATTTTAGGCGTTAAACAAATTTTCAGAGTAACTATTCTTTTGTTAAAAAAAGTATTAACAGCAATACAATCAATTCTATTTTCACGAAAACGAAAGCTCTTTTCTGTGATTAGCTGCCAGTTTATTATGCAGAACCAGGTGGTTCGCAATTATAACTATGTGTGTGAAATCCCAACCTGAAACAGACTATTCCAAGTTCTACAATCAAAGCTCGAGGAGTCCGTCTGGTACCCAGGCGCTTGTTGGCAGGCGCGCGAGGAGGCTCGACAGAGAGCGCAAAGGACCCAGGGAAGACACCTTCTTCACCCTTCTCATGCTTCATTCCGCCTTCGAGAGCTCTTGTTCCGCGCGTGGAAAGGAAACGGTGCCTGGATACGAGGCAGTCGAAGGGTAATTTCGTGATTGCACAGGGGGTACTTGCTCAAGCCAAATGGTTCTAAGTCTGCGTGTAACCTGTTCAGGTGAAAGCTATTGAGTAGTTCTTAGTCCCGTAGTACTTGACCGAGTCTGTGGATAAAAATCCTAAAGCTACAGAGAAGTATTGTTGTTCATCTTTTGCAAAATAAAACTTGTCAGTCATTTTAGTTTGAAACAGGGTTCTTCAAGAAATATTTTTAATTAAGAAAACAGAGTTTCCGTCGCAGATTGCTTTGACGACGACCACGACTGTCCAAAATATGAACAGAGAGGATATTGTTACGACCCAAGCAAGTTTGACTTCGTGAAGAAGAACTGTAAAAAGACCTGCAACCTCTGCGGTACGTTAGTTAGGAAGAACGACTTGAGTTCCCTATTGGCATTACTTTTCAGTTTACTTTAACCGACTTTTTGTCTCAGGAATTTGTTATACTGATGAATAAATGATCTAAATTTTTTTTGGCAGCAACGGTCAATGCGAAGCCCAAATCTGTGGCCAGCGGAAAATCTAGAGGGGGAAAGGGGCATTCAAAATGAACATATTTAATTATTCAGCTCTTCGGGTCTTATTTCTTTCCAAAATAAAGAAAAACCTTGATCTGACACTGAACAACTGATCTCTGTTAATGATGGAGGTTGGCGAGGGTCCCAAATAGGGTTCTTTAATCCCGTCATCCTGACCAAAATTCTCCCTCAATCCCGTAATCCCGACGGTTTTTAGCGGCTTATCCCGATCCCGAACATACGTTTTTTAAAAAGTGCTTTACAGAGGTTCCAGATTCCCTCATCGTCGATGAACCAGTGGAAGATGGTAGGATAAGAAAAGTTGTACGGTCAATAGGCACGTGACAGGGTCGAGGAAAATGTGGCCAACTAACGTGTTGTCAAAATGAAAGGATTTTTCACCTATCATTACCAGATGCCGGTTCTTTACCACAACATTTCCCGAATCTCGCATCGTAAAACCGCTCAATCTTGTATCCCATGCACAATTACAATTCGAAATCTCATTCCCCCTTTCCTCTAAAATCCCGAATCCCGGTCTTCAAATAAGCCAAGTCCCGGATCCCGAGAAACCTACTGGGGACCCTCATAGGCTGCAAGTGGAAGTTATCATCAAACATTCTGATGGAAAAGCTCCAATAAAAGGGTCATTTTATATGACATTTAAAGTCTAATTTTCCATTAGGAGATGTCTCAGGCCCTGAGTCTCCACCAGTACAAGCCCGTTTCTCGAAACTCCCGATAACTTTCCGGGCCCGGTAAGTATTTTTTCGAGCTCATTTATTTATCAGCTAATGATAATTATTGGCGCAAACTTATCGATATGCTTCACGAAACTATAAAGATTAAAATTTAGCTTTCAAAATCAATAAAAATTGTATAGCTTTTGGAGAATATTGTGAACCTAAAATAGTTTTCGGGCCCGGGAAGTTATCGGGAGTTTCGAGAAACGGGCCCCAGGACCGGCATTAGGTAAGTGTACCTTAACTTTTTAAGGGAGGACACAGACTGTAGCCTCATTCTGTGTGACGGGAACTTTTCTAATGGCTTTAATGTCCGGTTCTCACTTGAGCGATAAGCACAGCGAAGCAATAAGCACAAGAAATATTGTGCGGGGACCGGCGTGAGATAAGAAAAACAAAAGAATTTTTTTCCAGTTTGTTGTGCTTGTGCTTATTTCACTTGAGGAAACCGGTGCACAAGAACCTAACAACACTGCGGAGGAGGAGGGGGGGGGGGATGTAAGGGACCATCTCCTTGTGTGTGCGTTGGTGGGTGTGGTACGAGTACAAGAGTAGAGAAAAAAGTGTGAAGAATATCGACATCTCCACGTCTCTTACTTAACTTTAAAGTAATCGAAATATCTTCTATCTGTCCAAGAAAATGTTTGGAAAATTATCGGAAACGGCGCACATTCTTAGGACAAAATTCGGAGAATGTTGTTGTATGTCTTGACTATCCTCCGTGTAGCTTACTATGTGTTTTTCAGGAGAGTGTGGAATGTCAGGTCTCCCCCAGGGTCGAGTTATTGGCGGTGTGGATGCCCTTCACGGTTCATGGCCGTGGGAAGTCGGTCTGTATAACGAGGACGATAACAACAATTTCTTTTGCGGTGGATCTTTGATCAAGCCCGACTGGGTTCTTACTGCAGCCCACTGCATCCCCTGGATCATGGAAACTTCCGATTATCGCATTCGCCTTGGTGACTGGCATCGCTACTAAACTGATGGTACCGAACAAGTCCGAAATGTCTCCAGGATTATCAAACCTCCAAATTACCATGGACCAGTCTACATTAATAATGATGTTGCTCTCATAAAGCTGGACAGCCCTGTCATATTAAACAGTCATGTGAATACAGTTTGCTTGCCAAAGATGGTTGCGCAAGTTTCTTTGGAGAGCAAGTGCTTTATAACCGGTAGGGAAAACGTCTTGTTTTGTTCTTCTAAACGTTCAAATTACTATCACCTGATACCCGCCGTTCGATTTTGTGCTACGTGATGTGCTTCGTCCAATGAGCGCGCGCGAAAAGTAATCGGTGGGTTACAGAGCAGTTTTCAACAAATGAGTGCCGTAAAACCAAAACCGAAGTAACTACTCTAACCAATCACAACAGACACGAAACACAAAATAAACCAATCAGAAATTGCGCGGGAAAACGGCTTACGAACAGATCACGATTAGTTTTGGTTTTACCGTCTGATTGGTTGAGAAAGTGGCGCAAGCTTTTTTTAACCAATCAGAGAGCGTAGTGAAGCAAAACCAAAGCAGACACAACATTACTTTCGGCACTCGACTGAAAACCGCTCTAATTTGAAGTATTCTAGGGATAAGGGATAACAGTTCTAAACCTATAGAGTGAAGGGATACTCCCCCTGCCTTATCAGAGCCTCATAAAACGTCCGCCTCCAACATGGCCTACTAATACACTGCAAATAATATCACGCCGAAATGCACTCTTATCTACATTCGTAGGCAATGGTATACCACTGCTTCCTGGTTAGATAGCTTAGTGTAAGGCATGAGACATCTCACGAAATTAAATGCTGACAACAGCAAGTCCAGACTGTCCATGCAACGACCCTTCTGTACACGTGCAAACAAGTCTCGTTTAGTTTCTTGAGTCAAATGACATACTTCTCGTGTTTATGAAGTTTGACGCTTTGTATTTTGTATCGACGGAACTTAAATCGTTATCGTGTTTTTATGATTATGCCATGTATTCATAAAAACACGACAACGATTAACGGGGAAAGTGATTGCTTTGAGCTTGCAATCCTGTACTTTATCCTGAAACTACTTGTTCAGTTTCCTTCTGTAGAGTCTTTTTGCAATACAGTGAAACCTCTAGGTAGGCATATTCTCATTAAATGGACACCTCCATTAAGGGACACAAACTTCTGTCCCGGAAAAACAATTACAGGTAGTATTCTTTTGCTTGTCCCGAGGGTGTCCCATTTCACATCTAATAGACCTTTTTACCGATACAGCAGCCACATTGATTTTGCCCCCTGGGCATCCCATAGTACTCATTGAAATTTATTTATTCTTTTGCAGTGATGATGCAGCATTATCACAATAATAGAATCAATCCAGTATTATGGGATGTCCAGGGGACAAAATCAATATGGCTGCTGTATCGGTAAAAAGGTCTATTTTAGCGCAATTGCAGTGAAAGTTTTCTATTCATTAAAATTATCGACATGCTGGGGTAAAGTGAAGCATCCTGGTGGCCCTTATCAGTCACTTACAGCAGGCACAGCTTCCCCTGGTCTCTGCCAAAGAGTGTTACGACAAACTCAAGCTCTCTCCAGTCGGAAACTTGCTTAATATTACTCAGCAGATGCTTTGCGCCGGCGAACTTGCTGACAGCGGTATGCGAGCCGGTTGCCATGGTGACAGTGGGGGACCATTTGTCTGCAAGGAGCCATCCTCTGGGAAGTTTTTCTTGCAGGGAGCCGTGAGCTGGGGCTCTGGAAACTGTAACTTTGAGCAGGAGAACAAGCAGTATACGGTATTCGCTCGAATTAGTGAGTTCCGTCAATGGATAGATGAAACCATTGAAATGTTTAAGTCTCATCAGTAATTTCCTTGTGTATTTCTCCTTTTCGGCCTCGAGAATGGTAGATTAAAAAATGCTTCTACATCAAATGATGTGTTTTATCTGAAATTTGACAACCAAAAAAAAAAAAAATTAATAATTTCCCCGTTTGGCCGCTTTGTTTGGTGCTGTTTAATCATGTTTGATAGAATTTTCCTCTGTCAAAAATCCGATCAAACACCGGAAAACCTTTTTTTGTTCTCGTGTTTGATATGCAATGTTTTGCTCGTTTGGACAACTGTATCAAACATGATACATGACACATGACATGTTTGGCTCGTGCATGCTTATTTTGCTTGTGCTGTGGCCCATAATTTTTCGTTTCTGGAGTTTGATCCCTGTTTGATCAAACATGCTGAATGATGTTTGATACCGTTTGGCCACTCGATTTAACATTCACATGTTTGGTCACCAGACAGTCTTTGATGGCCATTCAGGGAACACCAAACATTTCCCGTTTGGACAGACCTTAGGTTTCTGTGTATTAGCGGAGTCATTTTTATCGGAACTGAAGCGTTATTGATGTAACTGTGTTTTTTGCTTTTCAAAGTGATATTAGAAAATGTGTGACAACGCCCCCCCCGCACCCCCAAAGTTTGTCCCTTTAAACAATACGGCATTTTATCAGATAAAGGTTATTCACTTATCAGTCTTAACAAAATTCATGCAGACCCTCTTGGAAGACGTCATCGCTTCAAATACTGGCCACTCGTTCTTCACTTAAACTCCTCCAAAATGGCCTTTGGTTCGGCTTTGTTTTGCACTTATTAGCGACTGTATCTTGACGAGCTAACTCCTGGTAATCCTCGTCCATTTTAACTACGATATTAACAAATTCCCTTAGCTACTTGGGCCTTTCGCTACGAATCTGGTACTTTAAAATGTTACCGGAAACCCTGATCACGAAATTCTTCATCAACGAATCCTGTTTTGATTAACTGTTATTAAGAATTTTCTAATAAATTCAAAAACTCTGTCAAGGAAAAGAGATCAGCTGTGTTGTATTACAATACAAAGGATTAGATCATTGATCGTCGGCGGTAAAACTGGTATGGCCTTTTCCTTTACCTATCAACTCCAACACAAGTTGATATACGCAATTTTCGCTTTACATCTCTGGCCGGGCTTAAAGGGAAAAATTGGCTGGCTACGTCCCAAGATCTAAAGTACCATAACCTGCAGACGTCTCCTATTTCCTTTGCACGCAGGCTAGAGTATCATAGCGTCATCTCGAAGAAAATAGATAGACACAGTGCCGACGTCATTATTACCCAATAATGACAACATTCAAATAGAAAAGAAGCTCGTTTATTTGAAAGAAATGAAAATATATTTACACTCGCCCACTTTTTTACACGTTGTTGCTCATGTTTCGACTACATCGGGAATAAATCCTCCGAATTAAAACGAAAAAACTACCTCAGACGTTTGACCGCGGTGGACACGCGGTCTTTTAACACACCTCCCAATACCCACTTGCGCGCCCACTTTCCCGATACTACCTTGCGGCTCCAGTTTAGACAAATTGCCATTTTTTTTCTGGTACCGTATTTACTCGAATAAGCGCCGCGGCGCTTATTAAATTTTTCGCGAATCAAATGCGGCGCTTATTCGAGGGCAGCACTTATTTAAAAATTGGACGCGACAAAGAAATCACTTTGAACTGAAGAACGACGCTTTTGATGAAAGAAATTTTCAATGCTGTTTTAGAGTTGCTTTGTAGTGGCTTTTTAGTTATGCGGAATTCCTCGAATAAGCGCCGCATCGGGACCGCGGCACTTATTCGGGGGCGGCGCTTATTAACTTTTATGTCCCAAATGCGGCGCCTACTCGAGGGCGGCGCTTATTCGGGGGCGGCGCTTATTCGAGTTATATGAACTACCGTAAGTACTTATACGCGGGGACCTCAAGGATACCTCGCGTTTTGGCCTCTGGGAAAATCCCTCGGGGGCACTTACACGCTGGCCCACGTTGGTGGGTGAGCTTGGGATCAGATTTCATTTTTAAATGGCCGCTGTGTAACTTCACTCGTGAATTTTCAAGACGCTAATCTCCTGTTCTCGGAAAGAAGAGTCACCTTTCCTGAATTATAAATCAAAAGAAGCCCCTAAGAAACCCGCGACAGCTTAAACAGTGGAATTCAGAGTTTAGAGCAGAAAAATCGTTCTTCGAGGACAGAATGCAACTGGTCCCAGGCTTCGCGCGGACAGCTAGACTTAAAGCGGACAAGGCAAAAAAGATCACAGGCATCCCAAGTTGGCAGTATGTGTGGAGCGTGATTTCATCCACTTTCATTTACAGCAAGTAAATACAATAAGCGAACAAGTTTAAATAAAAACGTAAATAAAAAATGTGAACGTCTTAATAAAACATTTGGAAGCAACTCCGGTACACAAGTTCTAAATTTCGTTGTGTCCTTTTATATAAAGCGAAGTTCAGAAGAAGTTTAGGAAGTTTAGGACAGCCAGAACACATCAAGCAACAACAAATAAAACGTAAGCAACGTTTATAGACGTTTATATTCTTTTTGGTACACACCAAACTAGTGGATAGAGTTTTTCGCGCGCTTTGATTGGCTACTCAAACTAGTGGATAGAGTTTTTCGCGCGCTTTGATTGGCTACTCAAACTAGTGGATAGAGTTTTTCGCGCGCTTTGATTGGCTACTCAAACTCGGGATAGTATCCGCTATTCACCCCCCGAGATTTTTCTGAATATCTTGTGCGAGTTTTCGATAATTTCTCAGAAAAAAGGAACTATTTGGTGTTGGCTATCCACTGGTTTGGTATATGGTAAAACAATTATTCACCTCAGTGTCGGTGAAGTGGTAGATATTTATCTCGCCACTTTGCGGCTCGGCAAATATCCACAGTAGTCACTTCCACTTAAGTGAATAATTGTTAAATATGCGTTGTTTGTTTGTACTTAATGTGAATGAAAATCTTTCTGCACACATATGCCAACTTGGGCTGCGTGTGCAGAGATTGCCAAGGTAGTGACTCTTCAACCACGGCACAACATAAGTAGAGTTTCATAACGACTTTATTTCATGTTGAGAATGTATGAACAACAATAAATACGTTCTTCAGTCTTGTTCTACCCGTATGTCGTATTTACAATTGTAAAATACTATAATGATGATCACTGGAATCAAAAAATTGACGTTCACGTTTTTTTAAAATTTTTCACAGCCTACTGTTTTTTCCCTTGAAAAATTGCCACCTAACGGTATAAGTCAAAATGTAAACTTCAATTAGCAAATTTTAAAATTCAACCAACCAATGAAACTTTGTCGAGATTACCAAGGGTTCGTGCATTTCTCGGAAACATTTTTAGGAAAAAAATCCAAAATTGTAAGTGACTTATTTTTACGTCAGCAGAGATGGTCCTAAAAGTTGAATATACGCTGTAAGGTTTAACTGTATTTCATTTATTATCCTAACCATTAAAAGATTAAGGTATCATCTAATATATTAATTTCATTTAAAATAGGATTTTTTTAGCGTATATTGATAATATACCTCTGGGCGCGATATTTCAGCGGAGCAAGCACAATCCGATAAGGGTAGGGGAGAAAGGGCGGGGAGGGAGGGGAGGGGAGGGGACGGTAATCCCCCTAAATCCCCGCTTTCCCCTCCTCCTCCCTCCCCTTTCGATAATTACAACGTTTTCGGTGAGGTCCCTACACTGCCCTCTTCCCTTATGGACTAAAATTTTGATAATTCATACTTTCCTACCTTTTGAATTATTTCAAAAATTATTTAGTCAAGCTAACAACAACGACAACAACAAGACAAACAAACAAACAACAAAAACAACAACAAAAAACGCAAAACTAGGGAGCGTGATAGCAACACAATTAAGGTCTAGTTGCGTTCCTGTCAAGCTCGCTAATCTCTCTAAGAAATGTTTATTTTACGTTTGCGATATTCTAGAGGTAGATCCCTCCCCAACAAAAGGGAAAAACAATACAGTAAATCAAAGACGTTAGGCATAACAAAAAGAATTTTGTACGGCAATACAAATTTATCCTAGTTGAATAAGATGGTGCCCCTCAGCTAGGTGATGTACGAAATAATTAAATATAATTGCTATCTACCTAAAGTAATCACTTGGTTAATCCACGGTTAATTTAAATAGAAAAATACAATACAGCGACTATTTATTTTCCCCTTTACAGACAGATATAAAATGGACTTTCGTGCGTCAAGCGCTTACCAATTGGCAGGCATAACCGGCCAAAAAGAACAGTTTTTCACTTGTTCTGATGGAGAGAGCTTTGCAATGAAGCTGTTGCTACAGAATGATCGGCGGCAACTTCTTGGGGCCAGTTATCTCACACAACACGAGCCCATTTTTTTGTCGCTATCAACGAGCGGTTCTGTGCTCCGCCATGTTTGAACCGATGTTTGCACACGTGACGCAAACAAACTTTCTATTGCGAAGCCGCAAGTGCTGCGGTCCAGTTATGGCCTGAAACAAAAATGGCCCGATAATGTCGTAGCCTGCTAAACGACAGAAAGCTAGTGTACAGTGGTGCGGGTTTTTCAATCTGACCGGTCAGAACGCACAGGCCTGTTAGACTTGGCAAATGGTAAGCATCCCTAGCGATTCACGACTGATCGTGACCAGACTCCCTCGCCATTTTAATGTCATATTTACTGACCGCAAGGGAACTGAAGATCAACGACATCTTGCAAATGAAATAGAGCGATTGGAAGATGGTTTGTAGTTCTTAGTGGCTAATTCCCTACTACAACTCGAATGCAGTTCGGAGCTTTTGAACTAAGAGGAACCTTTTGGAGACAATTGCCGATCGAATCCGATTATTTCCCGGCATGTTCCAATTGAATGCGACCATTTTCAGGTTTCCGTTGGCTGCGGTCACGAAGACGATTCAATGACACAAGGCGCTTTTAATGTCACGTGACATGATGCTGTTTGACGTCATCATCTTCCTTTTGCCGCGCCTGTCGTTCCTTTTCCAGCTCCCGCCAGCGGTTTTTGTTGGATTCTGCTCCGTCAAAGAGAGGCTTTATGTTGGGGTTGAATTGAGCCAAAGCCTAGTACAAAGGCACAGTCAAATCAAAAATTCGCCCAATAATATCAGTGGTTGATTGCCTATACGTCGCCCAGTCTGCATCCCACCCACAGATGGTTTTCATACGCCTGGTCCGGTACGCAATGGTGGCTCACCAATTAAGACTTCGAGAACCGATCGATCGATTGATAAAATTCTATGTCAATCAGAATTAAAATGTAAGAGACCAAAACCCGACTTGCGCGAAATAACAAGCACCCTTCAAGTGTTCAAAGTAGGACAAGAATTGAAGTTCTGACTAATTAAAGTTTGTATTACGAAATTTACCACATGATCACCCAAATTAACACTGTATGTTTTAATTCTCCAAACTGATGGAATACCTATATTACTGACACAACAACGGCAGTGAATTTCCTTCCCATTCCTTAAACCATACTACCAGGCATAATAAATCGATGAAATCAATGACATCAATGACTAATCAATGACATCGATGAGTAATCGATGACTATTCAGTTGCTTACTCATTGATTACTGATCGATTACTCATTGATGTCATTGATCATTGATTAGTTATACCTGGCATTTCAAGTGCCTGTACAAGAAATGTACTGATACCGGCAAGGGAGGTTTAAACGTTGTATTCTTTAGCTGAGTCATTTGCATGCCCAAAAAAAAAAAAATTAAATTTAGGAGAGTAGACTCACCTTGAAGACGGGAATTCCTGTGGTTTCAAAGAACTGTACTTGAAGAGCAGGTAGTTCATCAATCTTTTGCCTGTCCATGAGAGCCTAAGGAAAAAACAAGGTAACACGTCATCCTGCCGAATTATTAAAAGACAAAGAATCCACTTATCCAACCACCTGTTTGAGAGAAAGGCGAGAAAGTTAACCATCACGGAAAATGAGTAACGTTTGGAAAAATTTTACTTACAGAGGGCTCCATTTTGAGAGTGGTTCGCTCAAGATCTCCTTGCTGGAAGAACTCGCTTGTCACCAAATGGACAACCTTAGAGAAAGAAAATGTTAATACCGGTAGAACAAATGTGAGCAGCTTCATTTGGGGATGGCCAGGAACTTTCTGGGCCTTCTATATACTATTTAACATTTAATTTATTTAATATTTAATATTTCTATATAATATTTAATATTTAATTTATTTAATATTTATTATTTCTATATACTATTTAATATTTAATTTATTTAATATTTAATATTTCTATATACTATTTAATATTTAATATTTCTATATACTATTTAACAGGATTTCCTAAAAAGGCGGCTTAAACTTTCGGTCTTCAGTCACCAACATGCATTTTTTGCTCGAACAGTCATTACTGAGACCGTGGAGGAAATCCTAAAATGTGCACACTGGAATAAACGCCATCGAACAGTACATTCCCATGGGCACTGTTTATTGTGCTGTACAAGTTGTCCAATCTTTTCATACTGTACAGGAAACCATTAAGTGTGACAGTGGAAATACAAGCTTAGGAGCAGTCCTTTCCTGAGGTTTATTGTCCTTTTGATTTTTGGATGAACGCCATAAAAGTGACAATGAAAATAAACGTTAAGTTAATGAGCTTTACTTTCCTGTGTAGCTGTTTACTATGCTCTACAAAGTGCTTCAAAGTTTTTAAGTTTGTCCATTTACAGATGAGAAAACTATTGAGAAGTGGGTCTAGCGTTTGAGGCTAAGGATGAAATCTTAAAGTGTGACCATTTAAATAAAAGCTTTTGACCAGTAGTTGGTAAGTGTAATAAACTGACCTCTTTCTGAATCTCCCAGGGCTTTGTTGTTCCATTGAGATCGCAGGCAGTCATCATCATCGCCCTACCAGAGCAAAAACAAGACACAATGTTACAATCTTAACAAGCTGTTCAGCGGTTTGCCTTACCGCGTATGCGCATAAGGGAACCATGGCAAAATCATGTTTGCTGCACTGCCTCTGCTCCTCAAGTTGACTTGAGCTGGAACTGAATTTACTGACTTTTCTCCTTAGGTGCCTTGAGCAATTGTTTCCTGGATGTTTGTCTATATCATTTTTAAAGGCAATCTAATTCGTAGATGTACGCTGTACTTTCAGCAACAAGCCGAGACTTTTCTTTTGCTACTGTTTTTGTTTTGTTTTCCCTCATAGTGCATCGTCTAATTTCTTCTCACGACGATACAGCGTCAAGGGAAATACAAATCAATTGGTGAGATCAAGGTGGTTCTCAGTTTAGATGGCCATGGTCGCTTCAGCGGACGGTGACGTTAAGCTGTTGGCCCTGTCTCCTATACTCACTATTACAGGACGTTGACGAACTCAATCTCCGTTTTAAAAGAGTAAGGGAGTTAGTTCCCAGTGTGTGGTGAGATCAGTCAAAGAGCTATGGCGGCTACTACCACTGCGCCTAATATGCTGATGTGCGATCTCATCGTTAGTTAAAACCTATAAGCTCAAACCTTGATGAAAATGAAATTTCTCATCACATCATCACTGTTTGTTCAAACACTCAAATCTTACTTGAGCATGTCTCTGTGATCCGGGATGGAAGTGTCCAAGCCTCCTCTTTCAACAAGAGGAAAGAATGTTGACCGCTGCCTGTAGAAGAAAACCAAAAGGCACGCAAAATGTGTTACCTACCAACCTACCTACAAACAACAGAGAGCACGAAGTTCTGCTTTCCGGTCGCGTTTGTGAACCAAACTAGCTTACGCGAAGAGGACAGCTACGGCAACCCCTCCCCCTTATCATTCTGTCCACAATCTCCTGTTAAAATTCTTATAGAGACGTACTCCTTAGGAATACTTTTGTTTGGTACAAATTTTTCCTCGAGTCTACTTTTAAATTGAAGTCCGAACAAATGGTGTTATGATAGTTATGCCTCAATTTCATCGAAATCTCTCACAGACCACAGATAAATAGATAAAATAACATTTTGAAGAGCATAAACATCAAATTTCACGTTTTTGCGTCCCTCACCGCCATCTTGGAAGTACGCAATGAGCTACAGGGTTCCTGACTTTTTACCCTCTCCCTCCCGAAATTGGCATTAGTATAGTTCTGCTAAACCCAATCGTCTGCGAGCGTACTTCAGTTTCGTGACAGAAGACCTTAGAGGTTACGAACATGAATTCTACATATCCTTCCTAGCCTTTGCTTGAATTGAAAGTTTAAAGACTTAAAAACCAACACAATGACTTAGAATGCGACGACCTAGCCTGCTTGCAGACGGTTTGAGGGTGTTTTTTATCGCGGAAAATCAGCGGAAAACGCAGAGTTCGCGATCGCCGGCGCCATCTCGCCCCAGAGCGATTTTCGCGCGCGTCCAAGATGGCGCCGGCGATCGCGAATTCCGCGTTTTCCGGGGTTTTTCCGCGATAAAAACACCCTCAAACCGTCTGCAAGCAGGCTAGCGACGACCAAAAGTGAAAATTCAGTACGGAAGCGAAGCCAGCGAATTCAGTTGTGCCGCTGTCGCGGTCAAACTTAATATTATAATTTTTTTCAGTCCTACGACGAAGGTGCAAATTATTTTTATCACTCTTGACTTGTGATGGTTCTCAGTTCAGATTCCTAAAAATTTGCCTTACAAACGGACGGTGCGTGGCAATGTACTCACCTAAAGTTAACAGCTAAATCCGTTGAGAGGATAGAGTGCTTTATGTAACTAATAACTTGTCTATATTCATCTGCATTCAGTTTCTGGAAAATGTTGTGGCCCTTTTGAAGCAAAGTTAAACAGCAACATCAATATAAACACTGGAAGTGACAAGGTGTTTTGATTTCTTGCTTACAATTGAAGGGCTAGGGGCGTAACCAAATAAACTGCTTTCAAAATCGTGTTTTCTCGGAGCTCCGTTAGATTTTTATTCTTTCGTTCTCAGTGTTACAAATACCCCAAGTACCCTTATAACTGGGAATCTACAAGATGATCGTGAGTCTATTAGAAACTGGGGTGTTAGGCGATTTTGCTACGGAGTCACTCACCTCTGTGCTGAGAATAATTACAGCGTGGTTGAAGTGATGATGCTCGAGAGTAGAGGTGGTGTAAAGCTTGGCTAGTGGCGAGTCTGTCCTGGTAACAGCAACAATGAAACAGACATAAAAAACAGAAGCTTTCTGGAAGGGGTGAAGAAATATCTTGAAATATAGCCTAGCCTTTTGCAGCCTGTAGCTGAGCGGTTGTCGCCGGAGGCAGATGTCACAGCGCAATATAAGAAAATACAAGACGCTAAGTTCGCGCATGGCCGTGTGGTGGGACATGGCACACGCCACTCTGTTCATTCGCCTCGTTCTTCACTATCGCGAAAGCGGAATGAAAAGTCAATCCGAAAAGAGAACACCTCACAAAAGAACGTGGATTACTGTATATCTCAAATCAGTCAGCCTCAGTCATAACGCCGACCCCATGCGCTTGGGAACACAATTTGGTGCCCGTAATCTGTAACAGACTGCAGAAGGATTTTTCCCCAGGAAATATACAGTTCGTAGTAATAGGGTATTTAATTTCATATTAGCTGAATATCTGCTAGGTCGATGCTAGGCTGGACCGTGTTTCTACATGTGTTCCAGAGTAGCCTTAAAAGAAAGTGCCCAGTGTTTCACTCTTAGTTCCCATATACCGCCAGCTTACTTAGTTTGAAAAGCGTTGTTTGTTCCTCTGTGGTCCAAGTCATGGCACAAACAGCCAACAATCAAGCCAAGACATTCCAGGCTGCTCATATGCTTGTTCATACCTCCAGTCTATACAAAAGAAATGAAATCTTTTACTCATTCCACCAAAAACACATAACTTATATAATTTACATCAGTTTAGATTTCAGCAAAGGATCTCCATTTGAAAAGCGTTCATCACTGAAACTGGAAGTTTAGTATTACATAAAATTGTGTTTTCTCACACTTTATAAACAAACAGAATGTTTCAATTGTTTTTAATGACCTGATTTTTTCACCTCCTGAGAAAACTACAAAAAACACGGGACATGAAATGCGCTTTTTACTAATTTTTTTTTAGTCTGGGCAAAAAAGCGCAGTTAACCCTTTCATTCCCAGAGTCAGTTATGGAGACACTAAAGTGATTCTAACTTCTTAGTGCTTGGATGAAATCCTATGGTGTGACCATTCAAATGAAACCTCTTCAGCAGTACTTTCGCATGGTGCTATTTATATTTAAGTATTTTGCAAAATAAAATTTGGTATTCGTATTAAATTGATTTAAGGCACTCTTGGGAGTGAAAGGGTTAAAGCGATCGAGCGGTACATCCCTGTGATGTTCTTCATTATGCTGTACAAGGTGGTTAGATTAAAATTTTATGAGGTACTAAAATCTTAAAATAGAAGTACTATGTTGCAAAGACAGCGTTTCAAAAATTTAAGAGTGTAACCAAAAACCGTCCGTATAATACTCAGTATGTACCTTAAGCATACAGAACATTGATTGTGCCACATTGAAGGCATGTCTCCAGTTGTGATAAATTACATTTCTGTAATTCTTACGAACTGTTAACAGCCACCTACACAGAACCTGAAATGAGACAGAAATAAAAAAGAGCTAAGTGCTCAATTTACTTACATCTGTTAAAGCTACACGCTGGGCACAGCAATGGGTGGCTGAAACCTTAAACAAGAATTTCTGCCATAAAAGCGATAGCGACTCCTTCATTTCATACTTTTGGGGTGAAACGAAGGAGGTCCTACACATCCTTTGGGTTTGGCACGTTTTTGACTTGTGTGTGCTGTAAATTATGTAATTAATTAAATTATGCTCCAAAATCTCACGAAACCAAACTACGACCTCAGCAAAATAAGACATGCATTATTTTTTCATGTTTCAACCAAACTTTCTCCTCAAAATTTGTATACACCTATTTCAATTAAGGCTGCTTCAGTGACGCATGATGCATGATCCTTGTTCCATAGACCGCAGAGCATCACGTTCGCCATAAATAGATGTATTGATCACTTTTCTTGCTAAAAGCTTGCTAAAGGCACTCCAGGAGAAAACCAATCTTAAAAAATATACATTTTCTCCTGTTTTTAGGACTAACAGCTAGAGAAGAGCAGCCAAAAATTTAACGAGCATGATGCACTGCGGTCTATGAAACATGCATCACTGAAGCAACCTTTTTTTGAAATTTGTATATAATGGTCGAGGAAAGTAAGCATGTTGTTTGTTAGCCCTCGGAAAAACGGGTTTGACATTTCCATTCAACACTTTTAAATTCAACATGTTTTAAAAAAGCCTATTTCCACCTTTTGAATGATGCTGAGTGAGATTTGACTGCCACCAAACTTTTGATCGAACATCATTCGACTTTTCTGTCCTTCGCAGGTGTGAACAACAAATATATGTTGAATTTGTTTCGCCGGCACGTGCAGCGATGTTCAACATAATCATTCAGCAGGATGGCCAAACCAGCAAGTTTAATTCAACAAAGCTGAATGATGTTGTATCAAGATATGCAATTATCGTGGCCACCATGTTAAACATGGTACAATAAAGCTGTATTCAACGACGTAAAATAACGCTGAATCCGTTTGAACGAGGCCTTAACCCTTTGAGCCCTAATAGTGATCAGCATCAATTTTCTCCTCATCATATCTGTGCACTAAAACACAAACAGGTCATGAGAATTAAGGAACTGATCACCAGAGATTAATTGTCTTGATGTTTAAACAAGTTCTAACAAGTTTAAACAGGTTTAAACATGTTTAAACAAGTTCAATTAGTAGTCAATAAAATCTATGGAGACAAGTAAGGAGAATTTGTATAATGATGTCGGGCTTGAAGGGTTAATTGTTTGTGCTTAATTGTAGTGATTGTTTGACCCCAAAAACCAAGAATTGCTTAGCCTGAAGGCCCTTTACACCAGAAACCTCTCGTTCAGTAACAGCCCTTTAGACTATACCAGATAGCGTGCTTACAGCTAAACCTTATTTACCTCATAATCTATGTGAAATTCATCAATGAAACCACAGTCAATAAACATCCTAAGAGAAGCTTGAAGCATCTGGTCAGGCTCCAGTGAGAAGTCATCAAACTGAAAACTGTCCAATTTGAACTCTGAAGCCTTGGGTATTGGGTTGTCCTGTTAACGATAAAAAAGCAGGAAGAAAATCAACTAGGTGGGCCAAATCTTGGCTTGAGTGCATACATAAGGTTGGAGATCACTCCCCATACCCGTTTTAAGGGGGGGGGGGACCTCTAAATACAGATTTGGCATTGTCGCTAAGGGATTTTTGTGGATGGTATTTTGTCGCACATTGTTTTGCAGCGTTTTGTTCCGCGAGATTGGTGAAATGTACGAGGATGAAAATATGAATTTTAAAAATCAACATTGCGTGTGCCTAGTTAGTGCCAGTCCCCAAATGCGCATTAGACCGAAAAATCCCTACAACTCGGAGGAACGGAGGTAGAGTTTAGATTTTTATGAATCGGAGATAATCCAGCCTTCTTTACAATCTGAAGTAAGCAATTTAACACACACACACACACACAAAAATTGTAAAACTACAGTAGAAAATTTATAAATTTACGAACTGGTGACGTTATAACTTTTATAACAACACGAATTTCAAGAAATCAATATGTCAAATTTTGCATCTTGATGATTGTTAAATATTGGCACTATTTTTCAATAACCAAAACCGTACGCTGTTTGTGCCTTAGCTTTTTTTCTGTACAGGTCACGTAACCTGCCAAATATGGTGTGACTCAAAAATCTTGAAAACCCTTTTCATGGAAAAAAGGTCAGCAAGCAGAGCCTTCGATCTGTTTGGTCAGCGGTGGGACGAGCCGTAACTTAAAAATAGCCGCGTAGCTCTGGGGAAGAGAATGGCTCCTTCCTTGATTAAATTAAGGACCGTGCCGCCTTTTGTTACTTCGCATACGTCCTACGCATCTCGGGATATTTGGGTTTCTTAAGGAATTTGCCCCCTAATACAACAATATTTTTGCGTGGTTTATGACTATCTCAGCAAGAACTATCAGAATTCAAAAAGAAAATTGGGGATAACCATGCATTTTTCAGCGATAACTGAGCTTCAATTTGGAAAGAAATTGCCACACATTCTTTGCATTTAAACGCTTTTTTAGAATTATGGTTGCTTAATTATCTCTGAAAAATGTGTGGTTACCCACATTTTTCTTCTTGGATTCCAATAACCCTTGCTAAGTCCTGCTTTTTCCCCATAGTCATATCCTTTACAAAAATAAATCTGTATTAGGAGGCACTGCCATTAAGTTATCGGATTTTCAAATGACTGGTTTCACTGACCGTAAGTCTCTCAATTTCTCCTCTCTTAGCAGCAGCATGATATGACAGCACCTTAAAAACACAGAGAATTTAAAGCAGAAATGCATGTCTACGTAAATTATAACACATTTTATTGTGGGAGTCATGGGCCTTCATATAAGCCACACACTTATTTCAACTCTCGAAAGACAGTGGCCAGATAAAGAAACCTAGACTGCTCACGGTGGAATTCTCCACAAAACAGGGTCTTATGCACATCAGACTTTTAATCATAGGTTCAAGGCTGGTCCCTACATATTACGTTGTGTTGTTCCTTACATAAGAAACTTTGCTACGCATCGTCCCTCTCTACCTAGGTTCACGCCTGGGTACCAGCAGTGAACTGTGGGGGAGCGGTGGTGTAGTGGATAGCGCGTTGGACTTCAGATCTGAAGGTTGGTGGTTCGACGCCCAGTCCCTATCATTGTGTTATTTCCTTAGACAAGAAACTTTACCCCACATTGTCTCTCTCCACCCAGGTGTATAAATGGGTACCGGCGACATACTGCTGGGGGGTAACCCTGCGATGGACTAGCATCCTATCCAGGGGGGAGTAGCAATACTCTCAGTTGCTTCATGCTACGGAAAGCGGGATAAGCTCCCGCCATGTGGGCCTCCTTGGCCCGTGGGTGACTTTACCGGCAGTGAATGGTTAGGGAAACCTAACAAATGGTGGAGGTAGCCTTACAATGAGCATCACACTCATGTGTGAGTATTGATGTTCCTAGTCGCGTCATGTTATAGAAACTGGGTTAAGCTGGGTTAAGTTGCGATTTTCAGACTAAACCATACGCAAAGGTGTGTTCCATAGCATTATAAATATGATGCTACCTGTTTGCTATGGTGTAACAGTTAAATTTGATATCAAATGCGTTGATACAGGGTAAATTGGCCACCGTTAAGACCTTTTGAGCTTTAGCCCTTCGTCACAGCAATTCCTTGAATGTAGTTAACGTGCCTTATTTTCTCTATTTAGGTTTTTTCATTTTTATATGACAACATCATTGCAATTAGGTGTACACAGATAACTACACTAAAAGATTCAACTGCGCACGCAACGTTTCTATACCTGATTAAACAACTGGGAAACAAAGGAAGTTCACTAGTATAGCCTTGGTCTTGTACCTTCTTCAAATTTTAAGACGATTTCCGCTCAACGTTCGAGCAGTAAGTGCAAAAATTAAGTTACCAAAAAAATACTTGCAGCACTGTCACATTTTGAGAACAGATAAGAAGAACTTATCGTTACTTTTACTCCCAAGCTGACCCCGCGAGAGAAAATTGGATTTGAAGTTATCCATATTTCAATTAAAAAGACGCTTCATGTCAGTTCAAAACAAAATGGCGCCCGTTTTTAGCATACTTTTACGAGATTTGAAATTAATTTTCTTGAGAATGCTTGAGAATTTCATCGCGGGGTCACTTGGGCAAGTGAACTAGAGTGAGATGTTTCAAATAGCATTTAAAATGTTACCGTGCTATGAGTAGTTTTTTGGTAAATATTTTTTGCACTTATTGCTCGAACGTTGAGCGGAATCCGTCTTAACAAGATAACTGTTTTTTTTTAAGCATTCAGATTTGGTTTCCACTTTCAAACTGACTGGCAGCTTTCCTTACCTCAATTGCTACTTGTTGCTTAGCTTTTGCTTTTGCCATCTGGTCATAAATCATGGTGTTGTGAATACCAAGGCCACAGAAAATGGCAAAAGCCTAAAAAGGTGAAAACAAAGGCCCTATGTGAGTTCAGGTTTCCTGACCAACTACTCAGTAATATAACTTTGCTCGTATGTTTGAATTACACTAACTGCATAACTTGTGTTTTGACAATATTTGGTGTACAGGATAGTGCACTTCCACCTTTTGAACCCATTGGGTATAATTCTACAGTGTTGCAATTTAAGGTGATTCCCTTCAATTGCATTGCGCATCCTTTCTGCGCATCATTTTTTAGCGTGATTAGCGCGCGCACCTTCGAAACTTGATAGGCTTTCTATGAGGGCGGAGCAGTTCAGAGAAATAACAGGGCGTTTTCTCCTAAACGAGCTCGGTGACCCCCATTTTTTAATACGTAAATTCAAACGACACACGGTCACGTACAATATATCGCGATTTCAAGAAAAGTTAAAAATTCTGCTTTGAGATATTTTTATTTAAATACCGAAAAGAACACGTCTTTAGGTACAACAGGGTATGTGCGTACGCAGCAAATTCTATGATTTTTTCCACATCATTAATTCCTGTTCAACTAAAATAGTATATAATGCAAGATAAATGCCTATTTTGTTGAACTGCTTCAATATTTCAATACCAGCAATGACTTTTAGAGCAATTTTAGTTCTCATTTCTAATTACTAGGGTTTCTCAGGAAAACCTCGCGGGTCGTATAGTTGCTATCAATGGCTATCATTGTTGTGCCACAACAAGCTCGGTGACCCCTATATTTTATTGCATTTTTGAAATGTTCTAAACATAATTACCAGCTGGACCAAGTCTTAGAAAATTTTAAATATTCCTTCTATTTCGATGGAATCACCTTAAATGAAATATACCGGTCATATTTAACTGTGGTGCTGATTTTAGTGGATTGCACTAAGAAAGCCAAGGTTTTTGCTTGACATGGTTGGCAGTAAAGTAGTGAAAATTACCAAGCGAAAATTTTTGGGCCTGTTTTCCTGAAACTAAGCAGACAAGTACAAGTACAAGTACAAGTATCTTATTATCCACTCCCCTCAGGGAATTTTCAGGGATAATTTACACAGTGAACACTGTGTGGGGGACTTTGCCAGACTGCTTGTGGTGCAGTTTAGAATCAATGAAGTAGAGTTATGAATGCCCCCCAATGTGAATGTGAATTTTGAGATAGACACTAGGGGTGGCCACTGCCAGAGATTTGTTACATCCCTAGTGGTTCTTTTATGTCCCACAGAGTCAGTTATGAGTGAAGGAACTGTGAGACGGGGCCTACAGTTTTTGTCCTTATCCGTCCTTATCCAAGAAGCAGACATGAGTTGTGAGAATATAGTCTGTAAAATAGTCTTCTTCTAGTTGCTCACCACTGCACACAACATTAACATCAACACAAATGTAATGGGATGGATTGTTGCAGTCAAAGATAAAAATTTCATACCTCAAACAATGTCTCATCACTCTCATCAAATGGCTTGTTGTTCAGTTTGCTGATCAACTGTGCCACACCTGTTACAAAACACAGAAAACAATGTGAATATTCAAACACCAATGAATATTGTGTGGCTCCAGAAAATATCCATACCTCCCCCACGGATGGTTTTTTACTTTGAACTCCCCACCCCTCCGGAAATTCCAGGTAAGCTTCATTCTCTCCTTTAAAAAGTTTGGCCTTTGAGACCCCCCCCCCCCCACCCCATCAGAATTTCCAATTTGACCATCCATGGGGTGGATATGGATATTTTCCAGAACCACACATTATTATTGGATAAATGAGCTTGAGCAGTCTGATCATATTAATCAATCTTATACCTAAAGCTCTTAAATAAAATTTATGACATGACTAACTCACCAATAATTTCGAACTTGTTGTTTCTGATTGGCATACACAGTATTGGCCGATGAGCATCCACACCATTGTCAGAACTCATCGAAAGCTGTTAAAGTAAAGAACTTTGTTTACTTTCACCAGAAGAAAACATTCTGACTTTCCTAGATAGTTGTTTCAGTAGAATAAAGTGACACCTATATTATTACAACCAACCTGGGGAATACATACACCTCATTCCGTGTTTTCATTGGTAGATAGTACGCATGGATACATGTATTCTACGAGTTGCGAAGTATTTTTCCGAACCCCACAGGGGCAAGGAAAATGCGAGCAATGAGTAAAATGTCTGTGCATACATTATTATTGACCAAAACAACAAATGAGAGGTTTATTATTCCACTACATTGTTTTTTTTGCTTCGTCCTCATTCAGCGAAAAACTGGTCAAACCGGGATTGTACAGTGTAATATGCTGGCACATTTTGCGGGTTCTCTTACCCTTATATGGTAAAGTGGCACAACAGTGGAATAAGAAAACCACTTCATTATTGTAGTCACTTTTTTGGTCCAAACAGTGGCTTGCACAGTCATCTTTTTTATCTGAAAACTCAGCCCCTCCTCACCCCCATCTTCCCATCCCTATTAATACAACTAAAAGGTCTCACCATCAGCTTGTACTTAAGTCATCCTCTCATCTCAAAAACATGTTAACTGGACCTGTCCAACCCCTCCCAATAATATATAGATTTAGCCAAGCCTAAAAGCGGAGCCCCCCTTTTTGTTTTGTTTGTTTGTTTGTATTTTTGCTGGCAGTTATTAATTTGTGAAAATACTCTCATTCAAGTCGTTAAATTACAAAAAAAAAAAAAAAAGAAAAAACAAAAGAAAAAATTCTTACCCTCGCTAAGAGCTGAACCCGGGTTGTCGGCGTATGAAGCCAGATATAAGTCCACTTGGCCATTAGCGTTTATTGACCTTTTTCACGTTAATTTTAATACTTATTTCATTCTTCGTGACGAGCTGCCTATCAGCATGAAAATGCTGGTGTTTTTCCTGGCAAAATGTGTTTGGAACGCCGTAAAAACCATGGTTGTGGACAGAAAAAACCAAAAAGCACTAGCTCTGCTATATTTGGTGTCGAAACCGCTGCGAAAAGCTGCGAACTCAAGCGGTGTGCTGACCGAGTTTGAACAGAACCGACAAGGCAAATTTGAACTTTTCGCCTGAACTTTATCACCTAATTTTGTTCGCCTAAATTGAACTTTTCCCCTTCCACCAAAAAGACAACTGAGTATTCTTTTGAACTTTTTTTTCCATTAACAAATATGTTTTTGACTTTTGTTGTCTTTGCTTGTTTTGCTACAACGCGGGTCAACATGCGATTTCGCGCCAAAAACACATGGGATTAAGCACAGGGTTATATCCAGTGTATGAAGTGTATTGGTAACCCTGTGGTGCGGACGGACGGACGTACGGATGGTCACGTGACTATTACGTCACTACCAAAATTTCTTGGCTTGATAGGTTACCAGATTTCCTTAGCAATGGAGCTACGCTGACGCGCTAGCGCGCTGGCTCCGCTATTAACACCAGCTATAGTCATCCACTTATCATAAAAAAAACCTTTTAACTTGACTCCTCCCATCCCCTCCACCCCAACCTTAACGCAACCAAAACAAAATGTCTTTGCTTTGTCAGTGGTCATATTCAGTTGCAAATTCAGAATGTGGGGGCCTAGAGGCAAAAATGGTGGGGAGAGGGGAGTGGGGGCCACCTGGCATAAAAACATCTTAGATCCCCTTCCCTAGATCTGCCACCAAATTAAAGCACACAATAAAATATTACTTTTTTTTGAAAGTTCACACCAGTTTAAGAGACAATTCAATGGTAATATTACATTCTAGTTGTGTGAATGAAAAATTGTATCCCCTGTGAAATAAAATGAGTAAACCAACTTACAATTCCCTTCAACCTTTGATCTTGTGCAGCATCAGGAACATTAAGTGTCTGCAAAAAGATATTACAGAGGATAAAAAACAAGGGGCAAAACACTGAAAAATGCTTGAGAGCCAGAAAAAACCCTAGTAAGTTATAGAGGGTACAAATGTACAAATATGATGACTGGTGTAGGCACTGATAATTAAACAAATTAGACGACCATAATTGTCACTCTTCACAAAGACACAGAATTAAGCAAAAAAAAAAATATTTGAGCACCATAATTTACATGCACAGGATAATTAAATTACGTGATTCAAAAGTATTTGTACCAGTAGAACTGGGCTGCTTTGTTTGCAAGATGATAGCAAAACAGCCACTTTATTGTTTAGAAAACGACTTCTTAGTATTTTCCACCTCGGTTTGACGATAAAATTTATTGAATCCCAATTTCATAATGAACATTTGAATTTGACCTTAAAGGAATTTTAGTTGTGCTTATATAGGCAGATCCTTGTTTATGTCGGCAGTCTTTGAGTAAGCATTATCATAAATTATTGAAAATGTTAAACTTAGCTTGGCGAATGAAAACATGACAATTGAAAGAGACTGGCACATTTAGTAAAAATAGCAAATACGAGAGGAGAATGTTGAAAATTAAAGGAGATATTCCTTTTCGAAAAAGGTCAAATTTACAGACGTTTGTATGGCTGTTGCCACCCAACCATACAAATGTCTGTAAATGTTGTAAATTTTGAAAGCATCAATTGAAACCGGTTTCCATCCTTTTTCTTTCAAACTTCGCATCTTAACTAAATGTTTTATTTGCATAAATATGCTCTTTCTAGTTATAAATCTTTGTTTGTTTATCGGATGAAATTTCAATTTTCAAGATGTAAACAATGACGTCAGCAAGGATCCGCCTATTTCCTTTTTCGTACCTTGCCAGTTGATGCAACTATTTTGGCTATCCTTGTAATGAAAGAGCCATCGTCTCTTCCTTCACTGTAACTAAAATACAATAAGAGACAAATTTTAACAATGGAGTTAAATGTGTAACATGGCAACGTGCTCAGGGAATTAAACTTAAAATATATGTTGGTTGATGCCTTAGCATGTGGTTTTACAATACAATCTCAAATGACTTACATTGTACTATTGGTATTCCGACTTCCTGAAACTCGAAGGTTGAACACTTTCGATATTCTTAAATCCTGGGAAAAAATTCTTTGTCAGTACAAGGAAACACTAATAAGCAAGTTAAAATTTTTTTCCCTCAAGGCACTTAAGTTCAAGGGAAAATAAAACTCACTTGGCCACTGGGATTGAGCTGGTCATTTACTGCTACATGATTGTGTATGTTGCACTAGTACATGTACATTCATGACTACATGAAAGCAACACATAACACAAGGAATTGGCCATGCTCTGTAAGAACAAAGTTTCAGTCATTTCTCCCTGCCCCTCCCTCACTCCACAACAAAAAAGGAAAATAGGAAAGAAAAGAAAAGAAAAAACTTAAAATGAACAAACAGAGAACTGGATCAAAAGTTTTTTCAATGAACTTGAAAATACAAAAATGTGACTAAAATGTGCCCTGCCAGCACCTGATAGAGGGAATATGTAAGGAGTCACTTTTGTTGCCCTGAATTGAGGAAATCACAGCTCTAAGATATGGCATGTGGCACACCTTTGTAGCCCTTGGACAATAAATATTGATCAACTGACTTACTGATCTACTAACTTCTCTCCATAATTTTTACACAAATCGAAGCACACAGGTTGTGAAACCTAATAGGAAAAATAGCTTGGCAAAACACTGAATTTCTCACAAAATAAGAGAAGATATGGTAAACCATAAGAACCATAAGAATTTCCAATGCAAACCAGGAACTCAGAACTTACCTGAGCTCTGTCCTCTGCTAAACTGTTGCCAAGAACTGGATGCATTAACAGGAGAACCGAACATCGTTCACATTTCAGCATGGACAAAGCCCGCCGCATAATCTTATGTACCACTTTATCCAGTGAGGTCTGTTCTTCAAAGATGTCATGAACAAGCTCCAGCAGTGCCTTTTATTAAAAAGAAATAAATCATTTGTGATTTACTTGACACAACACCCACTGCTGCTTATGCTAATTTTTACGGCTTCGAAAATCAACAATGTTTTTCTTGTTTATTGTGTAAATTGACCGCAATGTATAGCGTAGGATGGATGCCAGATGGAATTCTGAAGCTCCTGAAACCCACTAGTAAAACTAAACAATGCCTTGAAAAGCATACCCTTCAAATGTGGAAGTGCATGACTGTACAGCACTTATTTAGGGAGTACCACCCTTCCCCATGTTCTTTTTGGGTTGATAGATGTATTAGTACTGTCATTTTTCTTATTTTATTTTTTTTAATAAAACAAAAGCAGCCACAAAAATAATCCAAGTGAACTAAACAATAGCACTTACTCTGTTCCTGTTGAATTCAATGGCTGAGAGTTCAAAAAGCTTGGCATTGGTAATACCTATCCCACAGAATGTTAAATACATCTCACACACCTGAAGAAAACAAGGATTATACATTGTCATGAGACAAATTAAACAACCAAAAATAAATTGAATTACTTGTACAATGAAAAACTAGCAAAATTGCATTAAAAGACAACACAAATGCCCAGTTGACCAAAAGCACTAAAAATGTTTCAACTAGACTGATTGAGCACGTGTTGGAAGCAGAATATATATGTTATGCAAATGAAGGTTTGACTAGTTAAGTCTTCTGTAGCAAAAAAGATGGTGTGACTGACAAGCTAATAAAAGCTACTAACGACGAAAACCAGAAGTTGGGTTAACTGCTGTTTTGTTGGCCATGTACAGGGTGAGATACTTACCAAATCAAATCAAAACAAAACAACTAGAAAACAGCAACAACAAAAACAAAAGACAAAAAAAACAACAACAACAACAGCAACGGACAGCCCACTTAAATAAGTGGTATTATGATTGAGTGGAGTCCTATTCAATCTGCAGTCACATACGTGATTACAAATTGCTTAATCATGAGTGTCATTACAGACAATTAAAGAGATGAAGTTTTGTTTTTGTTGTGAGAATAAGAAACCATACAATGTAGAAGTTCCCCTATTTTCCTGCATGCAAAGTGCATGTAATTGCAAAAAACTATCCAATGGACTGCTCAGGCATGCCTTAAAATAACAACGTCAGCATTTTTTAGTACCTCTTCATCTTCTTGGGTGAAAGGTACTGGACCAGGCATCTTGTTTATTATTTGAGCTACCCCGACAACCTACAAAGGAATGAATAAGATTAGGATAGTGAAATTCCACTGGTAAGGATGGGGGAGGGGGTGGAAGGTGGGTGGGTGGGGGGGGGACGAGAAGGGAAACTCCCTACAACACACTGGTGGGGATGCTTATTATAAATTAAAAAGTGGATAATGGCAGATTATTATTGTTATCGTTCCTGATATCTAAAAATAAATTAACACCATACATGTACAAGTACTTTGTCTTGATCTCCACTTAAATGGGACACCTACTGCCAACTTTCGTTAGTTTAGACACTTTCAAGTGTTACTGAAACCCTAGGGGATATGGGATATGATATCATACCATGGTATCCTGGACACAGGTCCCTGTCACCCTGCACCCCCCTCACCCCCCCTCACCCCCAACCCCCACCAACTTTCACTCTTTCATTCCCTTTGTAAGTAGCTGTTTGCTTTACATTGTGCAGTAGTTTTTATGCTGGAGAAATATTGTTGTGTGGAAGGTAATGTTTCCCAGTTTCACTGCACGAGAAACATACATTGTGGAAGCGAATTTTGCTTCTTGGAAAAAAGAAATTGTTTTTGAATCAAATCAAAAACATTGTTGCTTCCAAGATGCAGACACTTATGCTCAGACTCATAGACTTACCAGTTTAGCCACAAAGGCAACAATGAGAAGAGACAGTGTTTCCTAAGCAATGTCTCCTAGTTTAGCCAGGTCCTAAGAAAGGGTACAGTGACACCCTATTTTTGTCATAACTGCGACAATGGCATAATAGGATTCTGGAATAGGTGGTTTGGGTTTGGTTCTAAATCCACCATTCACAAAGGCCTCCCATTTTGACACCTCAAATCTAAGGTACAGTACAAGTATGTTCTCACCTCGCCTTCATTGTTCTTCACTGGCTTGCATAATAAACTCTTTGTATGGTAGCCTGTCTGACGGTCCACCTCTTTGTTGAAGCGTGGGTCCTGTTTAACAGAGAGACATACAAATGTACAAAATCAGTACACAATTCCTTTAACCTAAATTGTCAAAACAATTATTTGATCTAAACATATTGAAAACATACGAGAAACAGACAGCCACTCCAACACCTATGTTATACTTGTGAGCAATTCTCTCTAGTAACAAGTGAGCAGTTTATATTAAGAAGTCCACTTAGCCAAACGCAGTTAAGATATTTCCTTGAATAATAGCTGAGGACGATTTTTGTCCACACCAAAAGGGGGTGATTATTAGAGGGGAGGCGATTAATTGAGGGGGGGGGAGGCAATTATTTAAAATATTGCACACTAGAAGTAGTGCCCTAAATATTTTGTTTTACGATCCCATTTAATCATAAAATATTCACATCAAGTAAACTAAACGTGGTCTTTTTAAGCAACTTTCTGTTCGAATGATTAAATCAAGGCTTGTTTCCTATCCAAGGTGTAAATTTTTAACTTGACATTTACAGGGAGACTTTAAAGAAAGGGGGGCAGAGGGAGAGGGGGTTGATTATTGAGAAGAGGTGGGGGATTATTTGAGGGGGGCAATTATTTCAAATATTTTCACCAGAGGGGGTGATTGGTAAGGTGAGGTAAGGTAAGGTAAGACAAAATCGAAAGATGGCCATTATTTAAGGAAATATTAAAGGAGTTTGATAAACAAGAAGACCTTTCAGAGGTTATTTAAAATTCCCAACAAGAATCAATCATTAAATGATTTTGCTCCTGAAAACATCTCATTGCTCCATATTTTGTTTTGTTAAAAACCGTTTGCTGACCTCTTAATATGAGTGAACTTGGAAATGACAGCAGTATATGATTTTAAGTGCATCATGGGTGCCAGTGGATCATGACATGGCTAACAGTCCATGACACTGGATGTTAAACTACTTTTGTAATATGTCCAATCAAAATACAAAATGCCTGCAAGTCCCATAAGGCACTGTGAATGCTTTAGTACTTCATGTATTCTGATGGAACATGTCCTTGGTTAATAGTCCATGATGGTCGACATTAAACTACATTTGTAGTTCTGTATGTCCTGTCAAAATAGAATCCTGGAAGAACACACACCCTGCATCAAGAAAAAAAAATTCCAGCCCTGTAGCTGGTTTTTTTTTGGCAGAACACAGAATGGCAGAACACAGAATGCAGAATGAATCCATACGATTCTTACTTTTGGCCACAACAATAAATAAAAACTACGGTAAACTCCTGATGTCTTGAACACGTAAGGGAAACGATAGCCAGTAGTAAACAACTGCTCAACATCAGTCAAGGGAGACAAGTTTTAGTTGAGATCACTGGTGAATCCAAATAGTGGGTGCCTACTGAATAAATGTTTGTAGAATCACTGAAGGTATAGGAGTACATGTAGGCCTAAATATAATGATAATCTGACCACAAGTGCAGTAGCCCTAAAAAAATCAGATGAGATATAAACCCTGAATACTTTGTCCTGTATTCTGCTAAAGCCTAAACCCTCCTCCATCTAGACCTGGTTTTTCCCTTCCTTTCCTTTTGTTTTTGCAAGAAGTCTTGCGAACTCTGTTTGTTCAAAACCAACAAAAGGATGTCACACTCATGAACAAAAATAAAAAAAACAGTTAGTTGGAAAGGAACTATGCTGTAATAAAAGCCAAACTGCAGTATTTAAAGTTGTTATTGGAAGTGAAATATAAAACATTAAGAGGGAATCTTTTTGGACTGATTAAAGTTCTAAACAATACATGAGAAATGTCTTTCAAATGAGACATTTCCACCTGCATTCTGAATATAAAATGCTGCCACACACGTATCAAAGAAGGCTACTAGAAAACAACGTTTTCCTAAAAGAGGCTTGCAAAGACAGATATGCAGCCAAACGATCAACGTTCATTTCCTGGGAAAAAAGAATTTGAGACTATGCAAATACACCAAAAAGGTTACTGCTTTCTTTAGCTTACAGAGGGTGTGCAAACCCAAAATAAGCACTTGTGGGATTTGCTTGTCAACAAAGTACTTGGGCCACGATAAGATTAACGCCAAGAGTTTCAAAAGTAAATCCGTCAACATATACACGCCAACGTTCAACATATCAGACAGCTTCGTCTGATTGTTGATGTAAAAGAGAACGCGCTTCACTGAACATCCAGCTCACGACTACGAGACAGAACAAAAAGAACACTACTGTGTTAAAGCCACAATAAACAATAAATGTCGAGGAGTATTAAACATTGCGACTTCGTGCATGCAAAATGCGGCGCGATCGAAAAAAAGGTTAACACATTTTGCTGCTTCGGAGGAAAACGTTAAGAAGTCATAGACAAAAATAGATCGCAGCGAGCGGTGAAGCAATCTCAGTCGCTGAAGTACGACAAACACGAATATTGTACGTCTAAGTTAACTCGGTTGTGTATAATTTCAGCTTTATAGCTTAATAAGCCACCCACACACTCTAGCTAACTTAGACCGGTTGGCGGAAAACACGGCCTGATAACATTAAGCTTACATCGAATTTGAGCGGGAATTGATAACTGAAAAGATTTTAAAGTGTTCGTAGTAATATTAAAAACACGATTTTGCCCAAGATACGAACTCAAGCGCTATAAATGCAAATTTCGATGCCATGAAATCAACATAATACTTAAGCTGAAAGATTTTGATATTCCCGTTTTGAACACGCCAAATTATTACTTAGCCACACAATTTTTCTTTCGAATGCACGATTTTGAGATAAAACTTGTGGAGTTTTAATTAAAAAACAGAAATTGTTTTAATTCTAGAAAGCAGTTAAGTTCTCGTTTACGTTTCTTTAAAATGCGCTTCGGTTGGTAAAATACAAATAAAATGGATGTGAATTAATGGCGAACAAAAATAGCCATCCCATTTGGTTTGATCCGGGTAGGCAACCAATTTAATTTCTGCAAATAGAACAGTGGTTTTGCCAACCCACACTACTTAACACGAATCGCAGCCGCCAAACTAAGTGGAAACGGAATAGGATGTGTAGAGCTAGACGGACAAAGAATATCAAATCTGCTCGCTTGAATCTACGGCCCGAAAATCAGTCGCGCGCGTTACCAGATTCGAACAAAAACACACATGTTCGAATTATTACGGAGTCGAGGACACGGTCTGATAATTATGGTGTCGCCTTGTTTAACACGCCGTGCAACAAGGCATCGTTTGCAAGGGAAGTGAAAAAAACGGCGATTCAAGCGAGCGAATGTGGGATTACATACGCCTAAAACCCCTAATGATTTATTTATACTTAAAACGTTACAAACCGCGTATGCATCAGGGATGTTAACCGTCTCTCCTGTCTCTGCTGCGTAGCCAACAAGTCCCTTGCCCCAAGGTACAGTTATTTCTTTTTGCTGCTTAATGAAATCCTTAGCTGGCGAGTTTAGTGCTCCGACTTGAACATCAAAAACCTTTGAAACGAGTGACTGTTTACCTTTCGGTCCCTCCACAAGAAACAATGAACAGCGATCAGCATTCGTTAGAATCCCAACATTGACCAATATTTTATAACTCAGCGTTGTAAGATCCAAATCATTGGCTATGTCCCGCACAATTTCGAAGAAGAACTGTCGCTCATTGCTATTCTTTAAGTCTAGTTTTGACTCCGCATTTAAACCTCTCGAGCTTGGTAAGCGAATTTTTGACTCAATTAGCGCCCCTAGAACATGCTGCTGTCCGCAGTTCGGCAGCGATTTGGTTTTACGAAGTGGTCGTGTTGGGGGACTTCTCATGCGCCTTGTTTTCTCCTCTCGAATTTCACAAGTACTTAAATCCAGGGAATCGACAAAACTCGAAGATACTGATTTACTATGTAACCCGTGTTTGCCATAACCTTGAAGCATTTGCAGCTTGGGATTTCCTTGACGTTGCGGTTCGGAATACCTCCTAGTTATAGGTGACGTTGAAGTACCGGTTCTTGTATCGGCCTTTTCATCCGTGTTTTCCCCTTCCTCGTTTGAAATTATGAAATCCACTGTGTCGTTGAAACGAAAATTCTTTCCTCTACGTTCATCGCAATTCGTGATCAGCTTTGTATTCGTGTCAAAGACATCGGAGCACTCTTCCCTTGCTTCATTCCATAGTTGAACCATACGCGCAGTGCCCTTACGCACAAAATACTCCTCAGCTTGCTCAGGATGTTCGTCAAGCCACCGTTCCACCTGGGCGAACGACAAAGTCATTGTTTAGCCATACTCCTAGGTCAAGTCAGTCCGGACTTGCCACACATCGCGCTACAAGTTTGAAGACTTTCCGCTCTGCCCGACTGGCCGTCAGTTTGCCATCAGGGCTACGAAAAACCTCCCTCGATCGCGCATGTAACTTCTGTTAAGAGTGTAAACAAACCGAATATCGCGGAAGATGCAAAGGAGATGTGTATTAAAATTTCGCGAGACGATCGAAGGTTCGATCGATGGGTCTAACAGATGATTTTACTATCTCTCTCACAATCGAGTCCTCGCACACATGAAATGTAATACCAAAGCAATGTACGTTGCCCAGATCCGAACGATAGAGCATGCAATGAGCAACGATACAATGTGGAGCAGTCACGACTTGATGGTTCAACCGCAGACCGGTTTATATTGAGCCTTTTGTAGTTGCACGACTCGCTTCGTCGCCTCGTCACAGATGAGAGGTTTTCATCACTGAAGCAAAGGCCGAACTGCCAAATTTATATGTAATATCGTCCTGTTCCAATAATGAAAACACTGCTAACCACTTTGTAATATGAACCAGAAAGCGAGCTGATTTTAATTTCGGTGCGGTTTTTGTGGTCATGTGTGAGGCAATCAGCCAATCAGATAAACCATTGCGCACAAAAATCTGTTCTCCCACCGAAAGCTTTTGCTCTTATTTACCTCGCCTGCTACAAACGAACACGACGCTACCTTCAGAGTTATCGAGATCACAGAATATAACAGTCGTTTAAAGTTTTCTCTGGCCAAAATGATTTTATTTATATCTCCGTTCTTTGTTTTGACCCGGTGTTTTTTAACTCTCGTGCCGCCCTTTGGTCACGCACGGTATAATAATAATGAGCGGAATTCTTTTTACGGGCAGTTAAACTTTCAAACTTTTTACTGCAGTAATTTTCGGATTACTAAAACTATTTAAAGAGATTAATCCAGTCAATGTAGCGTGGAGCATTTAACGATTCATTGGTCGTAACTTGGTCAAATAATATTACACACTTCAGCTTGACGAAGTCTTGACGTTCTCGGTGGTGCAAATTGTTTGTGAAAATAGAATCAGATGATAGGATGTAATACGTGAATTTATAGTATTTTATATGTGTTATCACTTGTTTTATTGATGTGATGTTCAAAGCCGATGGAAACTAAATGCAAACTGAAGGGATTGGTTCATAATTTTAATACGATCTTCAGTTGAGCTTCTGTGATATTCGAAAAACTACAGTTGTTAAGTTCAGTGGTCACTGTTTTAGAGCAACGAAATGGCGAAACAACGGCAATGTCTTCTGTTCCCAGAGTCATGGGAAGAGAACGAGGGGACGGTCTGGCATAAACTGAACAGGGTGAATCGATAACTGGAGACTGCGAGACTGCCCTTGGGCGGTCTGCGCCAATCCCCCAAGGTATCTAACATCTTTTGGATGGATGAAAAGGACCAATGGAATAATAAATAAGAAAAACCCAAATTTTGGTCTACAATTAACAGGGAAAAAGGGCTAAATGTTCTCATTAAGGGGAGAATGGTAAAATAGAAAGGTGGAAGGTGAGTTCACAGCGAGTAATATATAAAGTAAAAAACTTGCATCCTTGTCTAGTCCAGTTTGGAGAATTAAATGGATAGTGGCTCATGGTCCTGATAAGATCGGATGATAATTAAGGAAAGGCTACTTTAATGACAGTTCACGTCACTGACGCGAGGCAAAAACTCCTTTACTGCTCTCAGTAAAATATCAGTCACCGCAAACGTCTCGCATCTGGCTTATCCGTTGCAGCAGCGCAAGCCACTGTAAATGTTGTTGTTTTTTCAGTGAAACTCTTCAACTCATTCCACTGAGAAATGAATAGATGCGAGGAGACTTAATCCTCCTCTGCTAAGTTAGTAAGAGGACAGTTTGCATGCACGTAAACTTGGTGTTAAAAGTAAGCCGATTTTATCAAAAGCTTATGAAGAAACTGGCGTAAGCGGATTATCTTAGCAAGCTTGGCTTTTAGCTTATGCTTTGGCAAGATACCAGTTGATGACCCCTTGATAATCCGATTGCCCAAAATGTTTACAGAGAGATGGTAAAATATACTACCATCAGTCAGAGGAACGGGTAAATAAGAGTGTACTAAGAAATTTCTTTTGACAAAAATCTTTAGCAGGAGCTCCTGTCTCAAGATATTAATTTTTGCCTGCACGAATTTAACAGAGCCGAGAGATCTATAGAGAAATTCCGGCTCTTTTTTGAAAGTCAGCGTTACTCAAGGAAATGTTTCGTGCAACTTCTTTCACAATTACGTTGCCAGAAAATTTGCTAAGTGTAAGGAAATTGTCCGCATTTTTTCCCGTTTCCGTAATTGTTGCAAGAGATAGAGCTCGGCTCGCTGCCCTGCTCAATCAGTCCCGATCGTGTTTATCGTAACACCGGCCGGCGCCATGTTTGTTTTGTTTTCCACTACAGATTATCACTGAGTTGTGACAAGGAACAGGAAAGCCAAGACACTCAGTGATTTTCACGCCAAAGAAAATCAAACAAAGAAAGTTATGCACTACTTCTCGGATCGTTAACAGCTAGTCTAAAATAGCCCTAGTTTAGCAAATGACGTGAAAATTCAGAAATTAGACAAAGAAGGTTCAACTACCCCTAAAAGGAGGGTGTTGCAATCACTCAAATGACTTAATAAATTTTAAAAGACGTTTCGAAAATTACTAGGTGCGTAGTGCTAAATAATAGTCCGGTTGTTGCCGAGCGTGAAACAATCTTCTCTTTCGTTCTACTTATAAACAACTACTTCAGTGTATCATAACATGTGCAAATGTGCAAGGACTGGACAAAAGAAATACAAGCGGTTCCAATAAGCAAAGAGGGTGTTGCAGTCAGAGCAATTGTTTCGAAGATGGCTTAGTGATATGATAAGCTTAGCACAATAAGAAACAATGTTTTTGGTCTTGTTTCTTGTACTTCTTTAAAAGACGTCAAAACACTGGACAAAGCCAGACGATGATTTATGGGTGCAACATATTTTTTAAAAGTTGTTTCGAATATCGATCGGTACTAAACAAAATTGTCCGGTTTGCATGAACCAAGCTTTCTTTTGTCCTTTTATAGATTAACGTTTCCTTGAGAAAAGCTAGTGGAGCGTATATCGTGCCATGCTACTGACACGGAAGACAGTTTCAGTGATCACGTGACGAATTACTGTATTTGAAAAATTATGCAAGGAGTTAAATTCTTATAAGTTATGACGTTTTGCTTACAAGAAATGCTAGCTAAGTGTGGCCAAATTGTTAGTTTGTTGAATAAAACAAATAAAACACTAATTAGGTAAGTATACAAATTAGCAGACTCCTCGAGCACCCGGTTAGAAAACAGAGCGTTCTCGCTGAATCGGAACCATGGGAACCCTGCTATCTTGTAAAATGTAAACTGTAAATGTAAAATGCAAATGCTATTATTTAAAGTGGAAGTGCACTTAGCCAATACAGCTAGTTTACAGGCACTACACTGAAATAATCATGAAACAAATAATCGAATTAAACATAAAGAAGGTTAAAAATCCCAACTGGCGGGAGGCAAACCAGTTGGCTATTTACAAGCGTGGGCCGAGGAGTTGAACTCGGGATTACCGAGAAACAAATCCAACCCGTGGTCGGAGCGGGACCTCAGGGTTGTGAGTCCAACTCGCTAACCTCTCGGCCACGCTGCCTCCCAGCCTAGCTAGAGACAGTTCGAGATGGCTCGAGTATCTGTTCTACTACTAGTTTTTGTACGAAAATGGAATCAAGGTGCGTAAAAGATAGGCTGAGGAAGGTGGAGGGGGGTAAACGTCTGCCTGATATATTAGATGATGACCATCAGCCTTTGCGGCTCTTAAATAATTAATCCGTGCCGTTCACAGTTCAACACCTCTCATCAAGAGTCTGTTTCTAAACCTCTGACTAAGGATATACGTAAGGGCAGGAGCCCATGGTAAGGGACGTTCCATTTTTTATCTCCACTTCCCCCCCCCCCCCCTCCGCTAAAGATGGCCAGTTTCTGTTTAGGGAGTCGGTTTTTTTCTTCAAAGGAGTCGCCCAATTTTGAAGGCCTCTGATATTTTTTTTTCCAAGGCTCCGCCAAAATATGAACTCTTCAGATTTTTTTCCGCAGACGGAGCCTACAAAAATTTGAGGGTTGGAATTCCTGCCTTCTTTAGTGAGATGAGAGCGGATAAAAAATGGCCCTACTTAAAGTAGATCCATGTGCAACTATAAGTGAAGAAGCTCTGTTCAATAAGCTAATGACACGATGCGCTAGTCAGTTCACTAGTTTTTCTTTTCAGTTTTGAAAAAGAAGAATGCATTCTAGTTGTTTATAGTTATGGCGTATAAAGAGGCTTAGTTTTCTTCTCTGACGTTATGCAGCTATCAATGTTATGCCGGAGGGGGCCGGGGAGGGGGGAACACGGGATGAAGTGGGAACTTTGATCTTCCGTGCATGCCCCACTTGGGGAATTTTAGCAAACTTTGAACAAAAATGTTGGCCCTAGGGTAGGTAAGTTTGAACGATGTTAAAACAGAGGAAAGCCCCCTCGAGGACGGGATTCGGACGGGGAGTCTGGCTGCAAGTGTTCTGCCATCTTGAAAGTACCCAGAATTCCAAGGAGTCGAAACCCTTATTTTTTTACCGTCGACTACAATAGAAGAACGAATGATAAGATAATCTGCTGAAATTTGTTCTCTTATGACAGACCATCGGTTCTTTTTATCAATGTATGTGTAAAGAAAGAAACATTATGTTTTAAGATTTGAAAACACACCAGCAATGCGAGTTATTAAAGAAAACAAAATCAACTTCACGAGAGCGTGTTTCAAAGGCTTTACACGCTAACTTCAGAGAACAGAGCTCCCCACCGTGATGGAGCGGAGCAGCGCGAGTTCTGGAAAGAGCTTGTCAAAACCAAGCACATATTCTACAGCTCAGAGGGGCTTGACCTACTAGCTCTTGTGCGGAACTTTGACCTAAAATCTTAGCCCAAGGATGGGGAAGTTTGACTCCGAATTTTCGTTTCTGATCAAAGTCCCCACCCCATCCCGTGGACCCCCCCCCCCTCGGGCATAACATTGATAGCTGCATTAATTTGCACTCCTCTCACTTTTAGCAGATTCTACAAGCTCGGTTGATAATGATAAAGATAAGCTTAACTTACTTACTCTAAGACTTATGTTCATCTATTTTCGTTACTGAGCCGAAGCAGAAAAACGTTGAACTTCCAGATCCTGAGTGGTAAAAACCCAATCTTCCCGGATATTTCACACCAGAGACGGAATTAAACTGCAAATACATCTAAGTTCAGTTGTGAGTCTTCAATCAACAAGAAAAATTGCAGAAAGCCAAGCTTTATGCACAAAAATAAGCTTAAGTTCAGTCAAGAGAGGACAATGGTTAAGTTAATTACATAAGACTTAAGGCTTACCTTTCCAAAATGGCCAACAATTTATTTTACAATAACTGAGCGAATTCTCGCGCGCTGATTGGCTAATTTTTATTGTCAATAAGAGTACAGACGGATGAAACACGTAAAGCTGACGCAATCAGCAAAAGTTTTGTCAAACTTTTCAGTGCTGCAGTCTTGATGAGGCGATAATTGTACCACAAATCTAGCAGTCTTCAATGAGGAAATCATCTAAAATTTATGGGTTAAAACTGAAGAAACCGTTGCAACCATAGAGCGAAAGGATGAGGATGTTTGTTGAGAATTCAGACCTGAAAATCGGCGGTGAGCGGGAATTTGTGCTGTCGATGAAAATAAGCTGAACCGTGTTTTAGCGGATTATTTTGTGAACAGTTTTCACTGGATTAAAGGTTAGTTCAGAAACTTGAATTTTTCCTTGTATTTCTGGCCTATTCTTACTTAAGGTGGCTCCATAGAGTTTCTCATCAGTTTCAACAGACAAATATACATAACTTTTTTGATGATTTTCAGGACATTGATTTACATCTCACTAGGGAAAAGCTACAAAAGCAACTAACCTAGCCTTTATACTTTTCAAAAAAGTCACAATTTCTGGGCCTGGCCCGTTTCCATGGCAACCACTGATATAGTTGTTTGGCTCATTTTTTTAAGCTTACCCAGTTTCTTCACGTTATTTCTTGGTTTTTACACGGTGAATTTTGGCTATTTTTGTTGTAAAAATGTTGTCGTTTGAGAAGTCTCAGCTGGCAAAGCTGTGAGAAATTTTGTACATAAGTTTTGTCAGAATAGTAAATTTCCGTTTTCGACGATTAATGCAGAAGTGCATGTACAAAAATTACTCTTACTTTAGTATGACTGAAAAACACAAAAATCCTTCAAATGTTCCAATTTTAAAAAAATTTCACCGAGTGGAACACGCGCAATTAGCGTTTGAAAATGCCTCAAAACCCACCTTTTTTCTTCACGTTACCAAAATAAAAATTCTTCAAGTTACGGGGTTGCGCATGCTCATGATTCCTTTTGCGTGGACGAGCGTGGACAGCACGCGGGTAAGCGGTAGAAAAGCTTTTCTAAAGCTTTTCTTTCCAAAGAACAACATTTTTTTGGACAAATGCTTTCCTTTACTGTAAAGGATCCATGTGACCAAAAAATTCGCAAAAATAAAGAAAGAAACGAACAAACAAACAAAAAAGAAGCAAATTTATACCGATTCGCGATATAAAAACTCGAACGAAGCCGCCACTTTATTGCCAGCAGCAAAACATTTCCTTTAAAGTTTCCAGAACGCGGAATCATTAAACCTCTTTCAGTTTCATTTTTACCATTAACTGATTACAACCGTTCTTCAAGAAAAGAACTAAAGCGGTCATGTTTGCTCTTAGAACGTCTTTTGGTATGCTACCCGAGAAAAGCAGGGAAGCTCGTTCTTTTTATGTTGTAAGCTCAATATTTTGTCTGCCGAGACCCGCGTTGCTTCTTAGCGGATAATTGCGTGTTTGATAACTGCATGGAATAGCAAATAGTATATAAATAAGCTTTCAATTTATATTTAAAGGCAGACGTTGGAGAAAGGGAAGAAAAATGTCCACAAGAAATTATACGTTTTGAAAAAGACTACATTATTTTTCTGCAAGGTTCAACAAGTCAACAGAACGCCTGCGAAACGCCTACTGTTTTAGAACCGACCGTCAACTCGATACTCATCCTTTATTCGTTCACTGAATGCTGTCATTCTAGGCATAATTTTTCGTAAAAATAAAAATTGTATTTGAGCTTAGGTACAATTGAACTTTTTTCAATTTTCGGTTTTATTTTAGACCACCGAAGTTTTTGAAGTCGCACATTGTCAACACAAGTGAAACTTAGATCAAAAGCTACTGGTGACTGATAAATAGACACTGAAATATAAGTGTCCTTTTGAGTTTCAACTTCTATCAAAATTCAATGACAACTGTTACCTCGTTACAAGTGTGTAATCTATTCATCGCTCAATAAAATTCACAAGTCAGCTGTATTTTGCTGAAACCGTATGAGAACGGCTGTAGAGACAACTTACCCGACAAAAAATAGACGGCTTGTTAGAAAGGCAAAAACTAAAGCAATTTTCGAAAAAATTACTTACACTTAGGCTCCATCCAAACAAACATAAGCTTCTCATCCCAGAGATTCTCGACAGCTGACCTGGACAGCACTGATATTTCAAGTTGAGAACGGAAAGAAGTTCTTCACGCATCAGAATTCTTGAAGGCGCGTAATAATTCGTGAAACGTTTTCAGTCCTCTCTGTGTTGCTTGAACTTAAAGATCGCAATCAATCCAGTCCTACAATCGTAGAACAATCGTAGGACTGCAACTGTCAGCTACAAAAGCGATTAAGCTAACGGCTTTTCATAATTTCACTGCTATGTGCTCGACAGGTTTTGAAAAGGTAAGCCAGAAAAATGCCTCAATCAGACTTTGGAAAAGTTTGCCTGGGAGGTTGATTGGCAAATGTCAAAGGACTTGGACTGTCGCGCTCCTCACGCGCGAGCATGTGCCAATTTAGTTCCCATTCCTCGCGCGCTGAAAAACTATATGGAGCCACCTTAAGTTTTGATTTACGAGCCTGTGATTCTCCGAATTATAGCGATGAAATTCTGATTCCGCGGCAATCGCATCTTCCATGGACTCTTGCATTTCTTTCCTTCGTTTGAAAATCAGTTTTGGCTTTTTGTTATTGTAAATTAACAAATTGACGTCAGTTTTTTATGCGTCTGTCCTCTTATTGATGATAAATTTCGTCATAACATTGTCAGTGTTGTAGTTTGAGGAAAAAAGCGCGCGAAAGGTCGCGCGAAAGTTGACGCCGGTTACCACTTGACTCGTCCCAGTCCCCAATATTTGATTTTGCGGTGTGAGGAGATCAGCTGAACGCCCGCTTTTTAAAATGGCGACCATTTCCCGTGGATTTTCTAAAAACAGAGCTGAAAGTTAAGCTCGACTTTATATGGTTAAGATTTTTCTTTGCGTTTCAGGCAGCTGGATTTATCGCCTTTCTGAATCTAGTTGGGAACAATCTGATTTTGCGCTTGGTCAAGACCAGGGAAAAAAATAAATGTTAACTCATTGTGGGCAGACCCCGATAACGTGTTTTTTAAATATATTTCTAGGGCCGTGAGGAACATGCGCATTGCACTGTCATTCAGTCTAAGCTAAGCGGTATATTCTCCTATCCTGTTTTCCACATGGGAAGACGAAAAGATGATGTTAATGGTGATGATGATGCTGATGATGACGACGACGACGTCGAAGATGATGATGATGATGATGATGATGATGATGTGAAGGGTCAGGAGCCCATGGAAGGGTGCATTTCAGTTCTTGTGATACTATTCTATATACCAGCTCAGAACGCAAGATTGCCTATTTTGATAGACTGCGAGTCATTTGTACATTCTGCCATCGGGAGCAGGTTTTAGAATGAATAAAATACCTATCCCTCATTGGCCTAAAACGAAATAGGTTCCCAATGATTTTCTACTATTCAGATCGTGGCAAAAGAGTACGTAGTAATTTCTCTTTCTCGTTTCCCACATTTCTTTACAATGCCGTAGAATCTTTTGTAAAAATCCTGAGAGGGAACCAGAACATGGAACCAGGAGCCTCCAAAACAAAAGGAAGGGGCAGGGGGGGGGGGGGGTGGCGGGGGATTGGCTCAAATTTGGTTTTGCCCCTAAGAGGTACCAATATAAAACATGCCCTGAAAGATTTAACGTTTTACACGTTTCTAAAAGTCATAACGCTAGAAATCTCTGGTAGGCAAGGTAAAGACAGGAATATCCCTGATAAGGTCGCACTTGGCCTGGCCACCGGCGGCCCGCAAAGTAGAAGCTTAATCGGGTTTCACTACGTCGGCACGAAGCAACTGGGTCGGACCGCTAACAAGAGTCTAAAATATAACTCGTACGATCGTGGTGACAGTAGATAAAGATTTACCCAAATGCCGAGTAGTTTAGGGCGCTGGCTTTTAACTCGGTCGCCCCAGGTTCAAATCACGTTCTGGCCATTAGTTGGAGTTGCTTCTCGGTAGTCCCGCGTTCAGCTCCTCGGTTGTGCTCGTACATAGCCAACTGGTCTTCCTCCGGCTAGTTGGGGTTCTTACTTGTTACTTTCAGTTTGTTATTTCTTTCTAAATATTTGTTTCGTTTACGCACTCCACAAGCCTATGGCTTTAACACATACCGTTTATAAACAAAGGTTATTTTATCTTTGCGAGGTTACCAATTAATCAATCAAAGCCTAGTAGCGTTCTCCTCCCGCGCACTCGACTTGGCTCAAAATGTCATGACGTCACCGAATGAGTCGCATTTCGCGCCAAGTCGAGAGGACGGGAAGTCCTGGATAGGCTTGGATGCCTGCCGGCAATCGCTCGGCTGGAATTCTGCTTGATACCCGAAAAATTTGTGTTTTCGCAAATATGGAAGGAAGCCTGGGTCCCACCCCCCTAAATATTAATCAGATATTCATTCTCAGCATAGCAGAATTGTAATTCATCTTAGTTTGTGAGTGCATTTTAGCTAATAATTACATTAATCACAAGGTACTTTCCATTTGTTTTGTATTCAGTTTTCAATTTTTCTTACAACTGTTATGCATATCATTAGTGTTACTCATTTTCCCTTATTCTGCTCAAAATATGCTGGAAAATGCCCTATTCTTGCCGGCAGAATACTCACCTCAAAAATCACTTATTCTGCTCAAAATTCTGCCGGCAGAATTTACCCAAGCCTACTCCTCGGAAAGGAAGACATACTAAATAAGAAAAAAACCCACAAGAAATCGATGCCAATTTCCCAGCCATATCAGACGTGGGATTCATGACATTTTTTGGTGCAACAGTTTATTATATTCCTCGTCACTATTTTAAAAAGGTTTGATGGCTATTAATTAATTAAAAATTACTATTTATTTTAAATTATAATCTACTGTTTGATTACACTACTTTTAGAATAACAAGAGTTCACAATTTACTAATTATTTACAATTATTTGTCAATTACCATTACACCAGGAGCCATAATCGGGAATGGAGACCGTAACTAACTGCCATTTTCAGTATTGGCGTTAGCCCCATCGAAAAAGGCAAATGTGCTATTTTTAGAAAAAACTGCGCCATCGCGCGTGTGTGTTGCGAGGACTCTGCGCAGAGAAAAACAAACAAAATGGCGTCGGAAATTACCTTTGTTGGAGATGAATAAATTCAATTTCTGTCATCAGTGTCACTTCCTAATTTGAGGCAAGCCCTTGGTGAGAACTTTCTGGATAGTGACTCTGGATATGAGGATTATACAAGTGATTCCGATGATGGCAGTGAGAATATTTTAGAAAAATCCTATGGCGAAGATGTGTCGGACATGTCGGACGAGGATTTCCCCGTTAGACGGAAGAAACGTTTTACGGGCAAAAATGGCGTCGAACTACGAAAAAATCAGTTGAAGGCGAATCAGGCAGAAAAAGGGAAAATACATCTCGAATATATATTTCCTCTGAGGACGTACAGAGATTGAAGGGCAACCGCAAAGACTGTAAGATGATTTTCCAAGCACGTACTGAAGAAAAGTAACGCACTGATAAATCGTTGTCACTTTTTTCACTGCAAGAAAAATAGTAACATATATTCAAATACCGAGTCAGCAAAGAAAATGGCTGTCGAGATTTCTCAGCGTATGTTTTCTGAAATAATGCCCGCCTTTACCGAAATAGCCGAAATGTTTATAATGAAGACCAAGAATAGTGAAAAGCGCGCCTTGTTTTCAATCAAATGCTCTCGTGGTGCGTTATCAATCGGCGACAAAATAGAGAACTGGAAAAACACCAAGAGAAAAAAAAACTACTTTCGTCGATGAGAAGGAGAAAGATGAAGTGAAACTCCATGCTGCCCTAGTACTTAATATTACTTTCTGGGCAATTTACGAACCTAGAAGGGATACATAGCGCAGTGGATGTGACAAGGGTTTCAACGACAGAGTGAGCTTAATTATTTTTCTCTGCCAGCAACCCGGCGAGAAAAATCACTTTGTATCGAAGCAAAATTAAGAAGAAATTACGACTGAACGTCACTGAGACACAAATCTAAGTTGTTTCAGAGTGCTTGATTTCTTAGGACGAAAAGAAACTGTAGAAATATAATTTTAAGCATTTAGCGCTTTGTTTACAGTTTCTTTCATCGTCCAGTCAATCACTTGTTCTTAAAATTTCACAAACAGCAGGTTTCATACGGAAGGCTTTGACTCCGAAATATCGAGACAAGACAAAATAAAGCACAGTAAAATTGGAAAGAAGCATTTAATAAAAATTGTCACACTTTTTATGGCGAGTCAGTACAAAAATCATGCAACAGTCTGAACGACAAGCATTGAACAAATCCAGTACCAGAAAAGGCGACATTTTTTGGCTATACCACACAAAATTGACACTGGTTTACCTGTACTCGTAGTGGCTCTATCTGTGTCACTTTGAGCAGCTCCAGACATTTAGACACAAGTCGGATGCCATGTAAAATACGTTGAATCGCTTTCACAGTTGTTTGAGTGTTATTTTTACCATTCCGTCGGCATTTGCGTTTTGTGCGTTTTGTGGTTTGCTTTTAAAAAGCAAGATGGTGAATTCTTATCTTCCTCACCTCCGTATCTTGTTTCCGTGAGCTGCATAGTAATTATCGTTCAAGTTTAATTATTAATCCTGTCTTCAGTTCGATCAAACAAACACATGATCATGCATGATGGCTCCGTTGTCAGCGTTGTGCGAACGGAGCGATTTCAAACTCGTTCATTTGAACTCCCGCAGCCATAACGGTGAGATCGTACAGCTTCAATCCGCTTTGAACGACGATTACAACAATTTTCAGGAAAAATCAAACACGTACCACATTTCAGAGCCCATAACTGGGAGATTTTTCCCAGACCTTGTGCTTGTACGTTCACTTCGGAGCAGTTTCATTGATTCATTCAGCTCCGCAAAGAAACGCTGCAACACTTCGCAAGGTTTTGGCGCCTTTTTCCGTCAGTCATGTGATCGCGATCGATTCTTGTTCCCTTTTATCACGGAGTTTCTCTCCCTTTTTTTCGCTTTCTTGATTTTATAGCAATTAGTGATTGCGTTTTTAATAATAAAAACAATTGTGTACTCGGGCATACCGGACCGTATTTTCTCGATTAAACGCCGGGGGCGTTTATTTAAAACTCGGACTCGTAGACCCGGCGTTTATACGAACCCGGCGTTTATTCGGGGCCCGGCGTTTATTTATTCAATGCTTTTTTTAGTCATCCATGTTTTATCATCAGTACTGGAGGTTTAGTGAATAAAGAACCAAATTTCAACAAAATCGTTAAAAAATGTGAAACAATGTCACCAACTTAACTTTATCTCATCTCAGTGAGGCTGGTTAAATTATTTATCAGAAGACATCACTGACAGGAACAATGATGGAACTCTTCTCTTCGTTACATTTCTCCGTGAAATACTAAGGAAGTGTATCGGCAACTGCTCGAAAGCAAAAGTACTGTGCAAGCAATTTAGAACAAGTGAAATGGCGAGGTTCCTTCTCCATGAGTTCTAAGAAAGGTAAAATTATGGAATGATCGAAGAAACTGCTGGAGAAACGCTGGAGAGACCCTCGAGGTGATCCTTACTTGATGATCAAACCTGCAGAATATATACCCTGACTAAAAAGAGTTATTAAAAACTGGACTAGGTATATTGGATTTCTAGCATTTTGATTGGCTCAACGGAGCTAGGCTGTCAGCTCATATACCTGCTGCGCCCAAATATGGTCAATGAACACTCAACAACAAAGTGAGCTGAAAGTTTTTTCCTCGCAAGCAACCCAGCGAGAAAAATGGACTTGGCAGCGAATTTAAATTAAGCAGAAATTCCAACAGCGTCACCAACAAGCATCACCAACAGTGTCCTCTAACACAAGTCAAAATTGATTGAAGAAACTGTGCAGAAATAGAAATTTAAGCATTAAGCGTGGTGTTTACAATTAATTTCTTTCATCATTGAAATTAAAAAACGGTAGGTTTTATCAGAAAGGATTTTCACTTCAAAATATCAAGACAAGACACAAAATAAAAGACAGTGAAATGGGGCAGAGGCATGTAATAAAAACTATCACACATTCATGGCGAGTCGGTGCAAAAATCATGAAGCAGTCTAAACAAGTACTAAAAAAAATACAGCTGCAAACTGCCAAGAAGGAAGGAAGGGTGAGACTGTTTTTCGGCTTTAACACGCAAAATTGACACTGGTTTACCTGCACTCGTTGTAGCTCTGTGTTCCAATAGGTCCAAGTGCTCAAATAGAAATCGGATGCCATGTAAACGGAATTGAATCGCTTTTCCAGTTGTTTGAATGTTGTTTTTACCCAGTTCCGTCCGCAACCTCTAAATTGAGAACAACTGCATTTTGCGCTTTGCGTTTAACAAACTATGATGGTGAATTCTAATGTTCCTCGCTACAGTAATAGTGCTTATTAGCTGCGTAGAAATTACCCCTTCAAGGTCAACTGTTCAAATTTGTTCTGTCTTCAGTTCGATCAAACACGCACATGATGGTTCCGTTGTGCGAACAGCCGATTACAAACTTGTTCAGTTTCAACTCCAGCAGCTACATGGTGAAATTGTACAGCTTCAATCCGCTTTGAACGATGATTACAACAATGTTTCAGGAAAAATCAAACATGTACCATATTTCAGAGCCAATAATTAGAAGATTTTTTTCCAAAACGTGTGCTACTTTGTTCACTTTCGAGCAGTTTTCATCACAGGTAACCAAAGCGTAATAGGAGAGTTTGTATGGAGCTGAAATTCGATCGAAAATAATCGGCGGTTTTCCGCCGAAAATACATTAAAATCGAAATAAAGTTTAAAAAACCTTACCTGTTGTGTGTTTGCTGTGTTTTTATCGCTTTTCCGAGCTTCCGGAGGCCGTTTTGGGCGATTTTCTGCTTAACGGTCGATGCGACGGCATGTCAATACGTGACATGCCGTCGCAATGAAACGCTACAACACTTCGCAAGGTTTTGGCGCCTTTTTCGTTCAGTCATGTGATCGATTCTCGTTCCGTTTAAATTTCTTTTCTCATTTTTCCCGTTCTTTCTTGATTTTTTTTTTTAAATAGTGGTTAAGTTTTTAATAAAACAATTATTCTACTCGGGCTTGCTGGATATCGAATGTTATAACCAACTCGGCGCTACGCGCCTCGTTGGTTATCTATTTAACAATTATCCTGCGAAATCGCGCGGAATATCACCTGATACTTAGCCGACGAGGCCATAGGCCGTAGGCCGAGTTGGCTAAATCAGGGGATATTCCGCAAGATTGAGCAGGATAATTGTTTTATTATTCAACAAATTCCCATCGCCTACCATTTTCAGAACGAGAAAAACTACGGCTCTATGATAAAAGCGCTAAAAGCTAGCAACACATAATCGGGGGTTGAAGCGGAATATTTTCACTTTAAATATTCATTATTCCCCGCCCATTTTTCACAAGTATTCATTATTCCTTGCCTATTTTGAGATCAATATTCATTATTCCTTTAAATAGGTTGATGTTCCCAGGTATACAATTTTCAGACCCACAAAACGAGAGCGGTCAAATATTCTATTCCAATTCACAAGTTGTGCACAGGACACTGGACATTGTTCTGCTGCTATCCTTCTGGAAGGTGTTAGTTCATCACTTATTACATGCTTTTTTAATGGTGCCCTCTAGTTACACCTTCAATGGCCTTGATTAAAGTGTAAGACGCATGTGGCTTCTTTATTTGCTGACTAGCAAAATAGTACCCCCCAAAAAATAAGCCAAGCAACATGTTTCAGTGAAAAGCTTTATTAAACAAACAATGACGACAATGCGGTCCAACCAATGAGTCTATATAATCTGGAAAACAATGAAGTGTTGCACGATGTTTATAACAAGTTCTTTTGTAGGCCATTGTACAAACTTGTTCGAAAACGCGTTTATCTCCTTAACATCATCACTCGTGCAATCAAGTCGAAATTAGTGCACCTAACAGAAATACATAATATCACACCCGCTTTAAGCGAAACATAGTCTTTTGAAGCATGTACAAAGACAACAACTGTACGTAACCATAACGACTTGTCTATCAAGAGTTACTTCTAAGCCAATAAGTGAACAACGGATAAAAGATAAATGTAGTGTTTGCCTTCAGGAATAACAGGAACGGTACAAGTGCCCACAAGTACGTCAACCGCTACATAATTTAAAAGTAGCATTCTGTTACCAATCTGAGTATCATTCCTATATCATGACACATTTTACATTGAGCACCGCTTTATGCGTTATCTATTTTCAGCTGTAGCTGTTAGATCAGCTTTGTGATTTTTCAAAAAAGTTCGACATCACCGTAATCTAATACGGGTTGCTGTTCTCCCTGTTCGTGTACGACAAGAAACCCTGCATGGATGGTCCTCCCGGCTGTTCGTCGTCTGAGGCATCTGAAGCCTCATCCTCGGAGTCAATGTCACTGTCTACGCCTCCTTTGAGTATCCGCTCAATTCTTAAAACTTCTTGCTGCGAAATTGTGTACAGTTTTTCATTTGGCAGACCCTCATTGACTACAACTTCGACGCGGTCAATAACTGAATACGGCGAATTTCGACAATCTGAATATGACTCTTTAAAGGTGTATTTGTCTCCCGTTTCACAGTTGTCGAGCCATGTTATGCTCATACAGTCGTCAACGAAATCTATCCCGTCATTGCT